>RCHF01000023.1:0-26696 GCA_003987895.1 Neonothopanus nambi
CGATGGCTCTCTTCGGCCTGTCCCCATTGTTCTTGTCATATCTGGCGACGGCTTTTTTCACTAACGCAAATACGAACACGCTAGATGTTACTCGCTTCTTGACGTTTTTGGCTTGCTCTTCTGGTGTCATACACCTCATCGGCTCGTATACATTGACTGTTCCCGCCAGAATCGCGCATACCTCACTATCCTCGCTACCTGGCAATGAAGAATCTTCTGAGGAGCGCACTGCACTTCTCTCTGACGAAGCTTTCTCTGGTGAAGCAAACCTAGACGCTCCTCGCGATGTAAGAGACGGATCTGTGGTTGATCTGCTTCGGGATTCTCAATTTTGGGTTCTCGTGATTTATCTCGTGATGACCCTTGGTACTGTAAGTTTTTCGTGCTTTTGAAAAATTGGCACACTAAGTCGTACTTGTTGCAGTGCGAGATGGTAATGTCCAACATCGGAACCATGGTATCGTCGTTGCCATTAGTACCAAAGACCCGAGGTCTCCATCCTGAGAACGGAAATCTAGTCTCCACTCAAGTCAGAATATTGTCACTGTCTAACACGCTCTCTCGCCTATTAGCTGGGCCTCTTGCAGACTTCATATCGCCCGTTCTGCCGTATGTACATGCGGATGACCTAGGTGATATACGAAAATACCGCGTGTGTAGGGTCGCGTTTTTATCGGGAGCATCACTACTCGTTGCAATGAGTTGTGCGTGGATGTTGTTTAAAGTTCAGTCCCAGCAAGATCTATGGGCTCTAAGGTCTATTTCATAAAGCCTTCCCTGTTTCTGTTTTCTTACTTTTATGGGCAGTTTCGGAATTGGTGTTGTGTATGGAACGATATTTACTGTACTGTGAGTAGCTCCTCTCTTCTGTTGCTGGCACCATGCTCCTCTCTTCAATTTTATAGACCGAGTGTTGCCTGTTCAATCTGGGGAATGCACAACCTGGCACGTAACTTTGGGATAATAACTTATTCTCCGTTCCTTGGCACAACAATATATTCGTTCCTGTATGCACTTATGGTTGCGCGCCACACTGAAGGCGATATGGTGTGCCAAGGGCGCATATGCTGGCAATCAACGTTTTCGATTTGTTTAGGAACGTCGTTGGGGGCCCTAGCATTGAGCCTACTTTTGTGGCATAACTGGAGAGGGCGACTGTAAATTAATGAGTTGTGTTATATGTATTTACATGGCGTAGAGCCATATCTAGTAGAAATTACAATACAATTGTGAATAGCTGTCTCTGCAAGAACGGAAGGAAATCTAAAGATGAATTCTATTGAGAAGCCGGAAAGATACAAGTGCCAGAAGCCCAGCTCCGGTGTAGATTCCAAGTCGTATCTCGAGAGGGTTGTCGGTGAGGAAGGGATACGGGACTTGACCATGTATCAGAATCATAATGTATGATAGTGGTTGCAGAAGCGGCGACTTACATACTCCACCGTTGAATGAGGCGCAGCGCTCCACCCACCATGCATACCACAGTGTGCACAGAACTGAGACCGCGGGGGCACCATACGTCACTTGTGTGGGACCAAATTTGTTTTGCAAAAGCATGAAGTCTACCAAAAGGTAAGTAGCAGGTACAGCATGCAAAGCCAGATCGACGCGCAGGGGAATGCGAATGAACGTAGGTGCCTCCGAGGATGCGGAAGGAACCGCGTGCCCGGGGTCACTTTGTAAAATTAAACTGGTGGCGAATAGCATAAGAGGCCAATATATGGTGGATACTACCACAGACAACTGCCACAAAGCAGTCAATACAGATCAAAGAAGCTAACGTTGATAACATACAGGCATAGCAATCATGAGCAATGTCCTCTTGATGCTCTTCAGAACTAAAACACGTCAGATATCGAAGCTAGCAGACACTCTATTCAACTCACTGTGCAAGGAGGGAAGCAAATCTGCCATCAAACCAGCAACAGCGGTACACCAAGAGACAAAAAGGCTAAGGTATTGGGTGAGTCAATACCTGGTCAATACCTTCCATTCTGTGACAACGTACGCTTGAATTGTAAGATATTGGAAATGGCCGCCGTACTGAGTGCTAATGACAGCATCTATTGGGAGTTTACCGAGACTTTGATAGCCATAAATCATAATTGAAGCAGCGCCAGAATGAAGCAAAAGCCGTCCTATAGGGAGAGACATAGTGAGGGTTGCATATACAGCGTCGGATCCATTCGTAGTGACGCTATAGCCGATCATTAGGCTCGTGACCAGCCTATTACGTGTTAAGTATTTCCTGACTCACGCGTCAAAAATTAAAATTTCTAGTACTTGCTCGCGATGTCGAACGAACCTACAAAACAAAAGCTATGGGGAGGCAGATTTACCGGGAAAACTGATCCTCTGTAGGTATATATGTTGAATTTATCTGTCCTTTTCTAATCTTTAAACAGTATGCACGCTTTCAACCAGTCGTTGCAGTACGATCAAAAAATGCATGCTGCCGATATCAAAGGCTCAATTGCTTATACAAAAGGTCTGAAGCGCGTTGGAATTTTATCGGAATCGGAGGAGACAAAAATCATCGAGGGCTTGCAAGCAGTTGGAAAAGAGTGGGAGAATGGGGTAGTAAGTTCATCTTTCAAACAAAAACAAGCATATTCTAACTGTCCCAAAAAGTTTAAAGTACAGCCCGATGATGAAGACATCCACACTGCAAATGAGCGTCGCCTGAGTGAATTGATTGGCCCGCTCGGAGGCAAACTTCACACTGGTCGATCTCGGAACGATCAAGTCGCAACGGACATGCGCCTCTGGTTACTCGATGAAATAAAAGATGTCGAGGCAGGATTGCGTGGTCTCATGCGCGTCATGGTTGAAAGGGCAGACAAAGAGAAAGATATTCTAATGCCCGGTTACACTCATTTGCAGGTAAATGAATGAACAACCTTGGGCATTTCTTTCTTCTTACTTACATCTTGTCCAGCGTGGACAACCTATTCGGTGGTCTCATTTACTCTTATCCCATGCCTTCTCGTTCAAATCTGACCTCGAGCGGCTTCAGCAGCTCATTCCTCGCATTTCTGTACTGCCTCTAGGCAGTGGTGCTCTTGCTGGAAATCCCTTTGTTGTTGATCGTGAATTCCTTGCCAGGGAGCTTGGATTTCAATCCGTAGCAGAGAATAGTCTCTGGGGTGTTGGTGATCGGGATTTCATTGTCGAATTCTTGATGTGGTCGAGCTTGGCGATGACTCACATCAGTCGTTTGGCGGAAGACTTGATCATATACTCGACTGCTGAGTTTGGTTTCGTCACTCTCAGTGATGCATATAGGTATGCGGCGTACGTTGTTTAGCTTTGAATGATTCTTACTAGTAGCTGCTGCAGTACTGGTTCCAGCATGATGCCTCAGAAAAAGAACCCTGATTCACTAGAGTTGCTGCGAGGGAAATCTGGTCGCGTGTTTGGGAATGTAGGTCACAATGAATGTAGCGGTTCGTTACCGATGCTCATGTTTTACAGATGGCTGGCTTCGTTATGACGCTCAAAGGCTTGCCTTCGACGTACAATAAGGACCTTCAGGAAGACAAGGAGCCTTTGTTTGATGCATTGGTCAACGTCTCAAACTCCTTCAAGATAGCAGAGGGTGTGATTGCAACTTTAGATGTAAGACTTGGGAGTTTTTTCTCCATAGGTCTATTTTCTGATCCTTTTTGGCAGGTGCACGCAGATAAAATGCGTCAAGCATTGACCATGGATGTCCTGGCGACTGATTTGGCAGATTATCTCGTTCGAAAAGGAGTATGTATCTGTGCCTGATCACCCTCGCTGATTATTCTGACGTTCACACAGATACCTTTCCGGGAGACACATCATATATCGGGTCGTGCTGTTGCCCTCGCGGAGACTCGAAAGTGTCAATTAAATGAGCTTACTCTGGCTGACTATCAGACGCTCAGCGACAAATTTTCGGAGGATGTGCACGACGTGTTTGACTTTGAGGCAAGTGTTGAGAGACGACAAGCCATCGGAGGACCAAGCCGAATAATGGTGGATAGACAAATCGCCGTTCTGCGGGGAGTGCTTGGAAATTAGCCTTTTCGCTCGGCTCCTTATGTAGCACAGCGCCCCAGCAAGAGCTGTGTGCAAAATGCATCTACTCGAGGATGGCTCGTTTTCTTTCACCCGGAAAGTTTATAATTTTGCCTTCACCACCCGTAAGGCGATATCCTGTATACCAGTTGTTCATACGAGCATATACAACAAGGAGATTAGAAATATTAGTAGAATGTATTCGAGGAGGTCAAAGCGGAAGGCAAAGATTTGAAACATCAGTATGCAGTGTTTGCGCCGGTTTACAGTACCGCCATCAAGGACCCACGGCTACTGCAGTGCCAACAGTACGCTCCAACGTCCAACTTCAAAACAGGCCGCTACTTGCTTTAGCTGTAGTCTGATTATTTTATACCGTCACTTACTCTTCTTCTTCTGTCGTCACCATGGCAAGAGACCGACTTGCAGCTATGAGGGTATGTGTTCAAGTCGTCGCTGCGCACTCTCCCATTAATGGTACCATATTTGGCTGCTAGGCTCAACAACAAGGGGGAGCGGGTCAAATGAGCTCGTATGTGACCTGACCATGATACTTTCTTGTCGTTCTAAAAGGCACTTTGTCTCAGAAACTCCTATCCTACGCAGGCGTCGGGAGGGGGATACCAGGCTCGTCGACCGAACCCTTATGCTCAGCAAGATGGTGCCTACGAAATGTCTGATATCAAGGATAACTCCGCAAGTTATAACGCACCAACGGCCGGAGGAAACGATATGTCTGCCTTTTACGCCGAAGTGAGCGCATTTGAGGGTCTCATGGTCGTCTCCAGAACAAAGTTCTTACTTTTTTCTAGATTTCCTCACTGCAAGACAGTTTGCGCACTTTCAATGATAACGTCTCTCACATTGGAGAACTTCATTCACGGTCCCTGAACAATACGGATGACGCTGCTGCTCAGCGAAACGCTGCCCAGCTGGAAGAGCTTGTCGAAGACACAAGTGCCCTTAGTGCTACTTTGAAACGCCGTATCCAAGCTTTGGAAAGACAAGGAGGGTCGGGGCGTGATGGTCAGATTCGAAAACAGCAGGTTCGTCGCCTTCGTGATGCTTCTTTCTTCGAGGAGGTAATCATACTGCTTCTCAGACGGCATTAGTTAAATCGAAATTCGTGGAAGCCATCCAGAGTTACCAGACTGTTGAACAGCAATATCGCACGCGGTACAAGCAAAGAATGGAGAGACAGTTCAAAATAGGTATGGGGCATACGTATATGCCTCTTCCCTTGTTGCTAATTTTTTGTTGCTAATTTTTCTTGCTCAGTAAAACCGGATGCAACGCCCGAAGAAGTCAAGGCAGTAGTCAATGACGAAAATGGTGGTCAGATTTTCAGTCAAGCTGTACGTTTCATTGGCTTTCCATCGTTAGGTCTTTGTTGCTTATGGGTACTTTCAGTTACTGAACTCAAATCGTTATGGCGAGTCTCGCGCTGCGTACCGAGAAGTCCAAGAACGTCACGAGGATATCAAACGTATCGAGAAAACATTAGGAGAGCTCGCTCAGCTATTCAATGACGTTGGTGTTACTCTTTGACCCTGAAAATTTCTGCTAACAAGTCTTCAGATGAGTGTACTCGTGGAACAACAAGACGAGACCATTGTCGCCATTGAAACCACTGCAGCGAATGTTGAGAAGGATACTGAGGCTGGGTATGTTAATCCTTTATTCTTGGCCTGTCCCTGCTAACGAGCAGCGCTTAGTCTTGGTTACACTGAGAAAGCTGTAGTGTCGGCCCGTGCAGCCCGTAAAAAGCGATGGATTTGTTTCATCATCACATTGATCATTCTTATTATCGTTGGTGTCGTTGTTGGTGTCGTGGTGAAGAACAACGTGGACGCTGCAAAGAAATCTTGAAGTGAGTTATACTTCGTTCACTGGCACATGAAGTTAATCGGCTGTAGTTTATCTGAGTCATAGCATGGTAGTGCTTCGGGGTTTACACGCGTCCATATGAAAGACATGGCCCCAATGACTTTATGTGCCCCTATATATATCTTGTTTATTTCATAGTCCAAGTGCACGCTCTTTTGTCTCCATCAATCTCCCAGTATTTCGTTCTGTTCTGCATTCACATCCATCCTCTACTGTTTACATACTGCCTTTCCTCGTAATCTCATTTCTCTGGTATTGAATCGGACAATGGATAATTTTTCTTATACCCTAAAGTCGGCTCCAAGCTGAAAGTTTTCTCTGTGCTGAACCAAGACGAACAAGTGGCTGGACGGCGTGAGCAACGCGAGTCGAAAGCACTGCAACCGTTGTATTAGTTAAGGCAGGGACAAGGACAATACTTGTTCCTATTCTACAGCTACCGGTCACCGAGTGGTCGCCGTGACCGACATCTGCGGGGACAGCCACAGCACGTGGCACACATTTGAAGGAGGCTTACGCGTCCACCTCAGCCCTTATAAAGCTTTCATTTCCACCACCACCCCCCCGTTTAATCCCTTCACCGTCTCGCCCACTTAGAAGTTGTAAGTCCATCTATGCCGCTCATCATAATCTTCTAGGACTGGATTTCACTAATGACAACTTGTCTCGTTATAGGTTTGGACTAAGTGCTCTCGTGCGCCTGTCCCCACGCTCTTACGTTTCACAAACACTACCAGCACATTCATACCCATGCCTGCCAAGAAGCGCTGCCAATACCAAATCGGCACTGAGGAACAATGCAATTCTGCGGCGTTGAGGATTGTCGGACAGTGCCCGCATTGTAGAGTTCAGTTCTGTGGGGAGGTGAGTTGTCATGCACAGACCCCCTGACGTCCTATTTACTCAACCACCCTGCAGCACCGTCTTCCAGAACATCATAGCTGTAATAACTTAGAGGACTGCCGGCAGCAGGCTTTCGACCGTAACAAGGCCAAGCTTGAGAGTGAGCGGACGGTGGCCACGAAGCTAGCTATGGCTTGAGCCCCTCCCTTATTCCTCTTCCCTCTCTATTTAGCTGACTTGTTGTATCATCCTACACATTTACCCCTCCTTTAAAGTGTATTTCTTCTATGCTGCTCATACCACAGCTCATTAATGACTCTTTCCCATACCACCATCTTATTGCATTTTTCTTTGGACGCACACGCCTTGCCTATATAATATATTTCATTGATGACCTATTGCACCTGTCGCTATTGGCTACTGTTTTATGGTGCAGATGTTTCTGACAGTAATATGAACAAGTTGTAAGATTCACTGGCTGTGCGCTTGGATGAACACTTGGGAACAAATCTGGGGCCAGGTGGTTCTGGGTTCAGTCTGGATAAGAGGAAATTATGCTGAATCCGCGTGGATTTTGAGCGGAATGCGGGGGCGCGGAGCTGCCCGCTGCCCCGCGTTACATAAGAAGCTCATACACTGAGTATCCCTCATTTTCTCTGCCTTCACATACAACCGTGAGTTACTCTCAATGGATAGACTGAGACAAGTAGCTACTCACGTATCTCCCCCAGTCATCTCCCCGATCATGTCTTCAGGTTACTACTTCTCTCATTCTCTCTTTTCATCGCTCATTTCCACCTAGATCTCTGGCAGAACGTCCCTCTTGCTCCTCCAGACAGGCTGGTCTCTGTGTGATTCTCTGATCCGCAGTTTCATCTGACATATCCGGAATAGCATCTTCAAACTCACAGCGGCGTACAAGGCCGATACAAACCCGAAAAAAGTCAACTTGGGCGTTGGAGCCTACCGTGACGACGACAACAAACCATGGGTCTTGCCTGTAGTAAAGAAGGTACGATGATCGATAAAATTCCATCTTACCCATTTACATTCCCATTTAGGCAGAACAAATCTTGCTCAATACTCCTGCCCTTGATCACGAATACTTGCCCATCACTGGTCTACCTGAATTCACTGCTGCTGCCGCGAAGCTGCTTCTTGGCCCCGATTCCGCTGCGATCGCCGAAAGCAGAGTGACTTCTGTACAAACCATCTCCGGCACAGGCGCGAACCACTTGGGTGCTCTTTTCTTGTCTAGATTTTACCCATGGGCCGGGAACAAGGAGATATATTTGAGCAATCCGACTTGGGGTTCGGCTTTTACCTCATCCTGAATTGCTCACATTGGACTGACGGAGGCTATGCGTTTCATCTAGCCAACCATCCCGCGATTTTCAAGAATGTCGGAATCAATCCCCTGACGTATCCCTATTACGATCCCAAGACCATTGGATTGGACTATACCGGCTTTCTGTCTGCGTTGAAATCCGCGCCAGCTAATTCCGTGTTTCTCTTGCACGCTTGCGCTCATAATCCGACCGGGGTAGATCCGACACGGGAGCAGTGGAATGCTATCGCCGAGGTTATGCTCGAAAAAGGCCATTATGGCTTTTTTGACTGTGCCTACCAAGGCTTTGCCAGCGGAAACCTTGACAATGACGCCTGGGCTGTGCGATTCTTTGTCCAGAAAGGCGTGAATATGTTGATCTGCCAGGTAGTGCGAGCCAATAGACCGAAAAGAGTTTTTCTGATTCACTGCCATTACCTACAGAGCTTTGCAAAGAATGCCGGTTTGTACGGAGAGCGGGTGGGTGCGCTCCATGTCATTTCACCAAACAAAGAGACCGCGGAGCGAGTTCGGAGCCAGCTTTCTGTGCTTCAACGGAGCGAAATCAGCAACCCTCCTTCATATGGGGCTCGGATTGTAGGTGCTCCGCACTCTGATTACACCAAGATATTTATCTCTTGTACAGGTGTCGTTGATTCTCAATGACCCCGGGTTGTTTGAAGAATGGAAGCGGGACATCTCGACAATGGCTGGACGCATTATCAACATGCGCAAGGAACTACACCAGCTGCTCATTGAGTTGAAAACTCCGGGCAACTGGGACCACGTTGTAAATCAAATCGGGATGTTTAGGTGAGTGATTGATCAAAGACGGGACAGGTGGGACGACTGATGTGTGTCGTGTCAAGTTTCACTGGTATTTCACCGGAGCAGAGCAAACAACTAATGAGCAAGAGCATATACCTGACGGAGAATGGACGGATTAGTCTGTGTGGATTGAACAAGAATAATCTGCGTTATTTCGCAGAGTCGCTGGATGAGGTAGTGCGTAAGAAGGATTAGTAAATAGAATAAGATAGATTAGATAAGCAGTGGTGTGCGTCACAGGGGAAAATGATGTCATTGATTTACCAGATGTGATATTCCTTTTCGTGTGACGGCAATTTTCATCCCACTCAAGCAAATTTGGAGCAGAAAGTCGAACAAACAGTACTGTAGTCCCGCCTCTTCCTCCGCCTCCCCGCCATCCCCGCCGTCCTCCTCTTCTTCTCCGTCGTCGTTCACAGTGAGGACCAAATATCTCCTGTTCTCCTCAATTTCTGTCCTGGCGAACGCTGGTGATTTCGTTTATGCCGTCTTGCACGCTGCTGCATTGCCCGCTGCTTGCCTGTCTTGCGTCATATTCCCCGTGGTTGTCTCCAAAGTATTTCTTTCTTCTCATCATCTCCACCGTCTTTCTCCGCTGATTTATTATGGGTAACATAGTGTCGAATGTGAGCTCGTCCGGTGAACCAACCGATGAGCCATCTTCTTCGACTTCTTCGACTACAATGCCTGCTACTGTCTCTGCGAGGCCGACTCATATTCCTATGCCTCCTTCACCATTTGCTAATTTCAGTGCTTCCTACTCTCCCTCTCCCTCTCACAGGCTCGATAATCCTTTTGAAAGTCCTCTGCTTTCTCCTCATTCTCCTCTTGTCTTTTACACGGCACCTTCGTCGCCCATCGTTGAGACCCCAACTGGTCCTGTTCCTCAGCTTCAGTGCCAGAATCCGGGCTCACCTCCACCTTTGCCTGTCCTTCATATTAACGTTCCCCAGATTATTCCTCCAGCGTCTCAATTCTCCCACTCAGTTCATACCCCTCCTCCTCCTACCTACCATCCAGTTCCTCACCATTCCCCTAATCCACACTCACCCCCTGATCATGCTGTCCATCTAACTCCTGCTCCGATTACTGAGGACTCTTTCCCTGTGAATGCAGAGCTCCCCATGGACGACGTTGCTTTGGGCGAAGAAGGGTTAAGCACCGTCGAGAGAATTTATCTCTGTTCCTGTAGCAAATCCTCATTTCATCGTGTCTTCATCGCCAATGCCCTACCCGATTTACTCGAACAGGTGACTCCCCACGAGGCGATCGAATATGTTCTGCCACTACTCAACACCCTGGCTATGGACGAGGGTATGTATTTCATTTTTTCTCTCTTTTTTCTTCTCATTTCTCAATGATCAGTCTTGATACCTGCTCGCACGCACAGACGAATTAGTCAAGGAAGCCTTCTCATCCAAACTTGTCGCTATCATTTGGTGGTTCTCAACCGTATGTACGTTTCGTCATGCCGAGCGCTCATGCATTACTCACAAAAACGTACATCCACAGCACTGTCAACTGATTCCGGAGGATAATGAGGCGTTGAACCGCGAGGATAGTTTGAATCCTCCCGAGTTTCACGATCACGAGGATGTCCCCAAGATAACGGTCCAAACGTTCACGCCTATCCTCGGCACCCTCCTGCTCAGTCCAAACGGCATTGTTGGGGGTGCTGCGAGATACGCTGTCGTCGCTCTTTTGGAAAGAATCCGACAACTTGATAAGGCTGAGCCGAAACTCGGGTCGGACTCGCCCAACCCTCGCATGCAGACGGATCCACCCTCGCCGCAGCGAGGATCGAGCATAGACTCATATACAACTTTGGTTGAGGACGACACGGAAGAGACACTCTTTATTGGCCTGTTTGGGAAAGAGGAGCGTGCTCTCTTTGAGAAGGAGATGTTATATCAGATCGTTATTGGTATGGGTCGTCTTGATGCGGATAGCGAGACTCTTGATGAGTACGCCGACTTTGAACAAGACCCTCCTGACGGCCTGGACGATCGTGCCGACTTGGACTATTCAAAAACACAAGATGGAGTTGTCCACTGTGAGCCCGATGTAAAAGTTGTCCTCAATGACGATGATGCCCTTCAAGGTCCAGACCTCGACCTCCGGATTGTCAGCTCTCGTCTGTATGTCTCTGAGCACGACTCGGCTGGCAAAACCAACCGTCCAGCCGCGAAACAAGAGGACAATGACTTCAATCCTTATTTCCCGATAGTTACCTCTCCTTCTCCTTCCAACGCCGTACCAATACGCTCTGGCAATTTTGGTTCCCCGGCCAGTCTTTCAAGTTCCGGGTCCTCGACGTCACCTCACAGCTCGACCACTAGTGCTAGCGCTTCTCCGGACAATTTCTCCCCTTCCGGCGAGTCTTCTCCGGATGTGGCTGCTGCCCCCTCCTCAGGTCTGAATGCTACTCAATCACCGTCATCATCGGCATCTTCGTCGCCATCTACCGTAATGGAAAGAGATGTCTCGCCTATCAGTTCGCCTCCTACCACGTCTTCCGACACAGTTCTTCCTTCTTCCCCAGTACGAAAATCTGGTCCAATCCCTACTCGGACAGAGTCATCACATTCATATTCCCCGCCGGCGTCAGGCTTGAAGGATTCTCAGGAAGAAGGCTTTTCATCCGACTCCGTAGACAAGGACTGGATTCCCCCGGCACTGCGGCCAAGCCATGCTACTCTCCCACCTCCTCGGCAGCCCTCTCTGACTAGTTCGAGTGACCCACCTTCAGCGCCGTCCACTAGTGGTCCGCTACATGAAGACAGTACAAAGTTATATAATGGATACGGTGAAACCTCTTCCCAGGAGAACCTCCACAATTTTGAAGAGATGGAAGATGATCTTGAAGGTGACCAGGCCGCAGTCGGTCGCTTGAGCAGTATGAGTCTTATGGCCGCCGTAGCAGCTAGTGGTAAGTATTTGCTGTAGAATGCAACGGAGTATTCTTTCCTAATGTCATTTTAGGCTGCCTAGATGATACAACCAAGAGTGCATTCGTGCGTGAAGTAGAGCGTGTATCCCATGATTCTGTTTACTGGGTCCGGAGAGAAGCATGCTTTGCATTGGGTGCATTAGCAAAAATTGTACCAGAAGAAGTTGTGCAATTGTCTCTGGTAGGTTTTCCTTGAATACCCGACCACAACGTTCTCTGACTGTTTCCGATGCAGACGCCTATGCTTCAACACCTCGTTGCTGATCCTGTCCATCACGTCCGACACTCTTCACTATTTGCTCTTCCTGCCATACTTTCTCGTCTGCCTGTTAGAGAGCGGAAGCAACTAGCTCTAGACGTGATTGTGCCAATGACTATGGATGAATCCTCAGACGTCCGAGCTGGTGTGCTTGAGGCTTTGGGAGAAGTGATATATACATTCCACACAGAGGATGAGAAAGGCAAGCACAAAGGCCGTGTTCAGTCGGACGCTGATGAAAGCGAGACCCCACCTGAGGAGCTCTTGAAGATGTTCCTAGGTAGAACGCAGGATCGAAGGGTGATAGATGGCCAGCAGCCACACTCAAGTCTAGGGAGTGGGCATGAGCTTTCTCCGCCAGTAGCCAATGATAGACAAGAGGCCTTTTACGCCGATCCTTCACGGCCACTCATCTGCGCCTTCAGCTTTCCCGCAGTTGCCTTGACTCTAGGTCGCGAGAGGTGGTCGTCTATGCTGCGAGAATCTTACCTATCTCTTGCTCTGGACGACACACCAGGTGTACGGCGGACTCTGGCTGCATCATTAGGTGAAATGGCTAAGATCATCGGTCCGGTGCATGCTCAGCGGGATTTGATGAAAATTTGGCGAGAATCCATTCGGCACGAGGAAGAGGACGTCCGCATGAAGGCAATCGATTGTCTTTCATCCTTTGCGGGTGCCATTGGGAAGGAGAGCCAAGAAGAGGTGTTACGCGAAGTTTTGAACGTCTGGCAGTCCGATGGGTTCAGAGGATGGCGAGAACGTGAAGGGATAGCAAAGAACTTGTTCGGCTGTGTTGGGGCTGTTGCATACGAGATGTGGGGGATAATAGCCCAGTTGGAGGTACTTTCGCTGGGTGACACCGTCAACGCTGTTCGTGAGGCTGCCTTAGACGCTGTGGGTGTATCATGTTCAAAGCTACAATTTTTCATCACATCACTGACTTCAGTCCTTTATCCAGCTCCCTAAGTTATGGGTGACGTTCAAGGATCATACAGCAGTTGAAATTCTACGTACGAAGCTCCGAGATATGGCACGTTGCGATACTTCTCGGAAAAGAATGACGTATGAGTGTTTTGGCTCTGGCACTGTTAAACGACTAACTATGTCATCAGGTACATTGCCTGCCAACAAACTTTACTTTTATCTGAGGCCAATGGTCCGCCACCTGTCGAAATTGACGATGAACTGTGTACAAATTTTGCGTCATTAGCTTCAGACGGGATCACAGGCGTACGCATAGGTGTGGCTAGGCTGATTAGTGCAATCTATGGTAGGTCGCTTCGAATGACACCTGTGGGATCATGCTAACTGCGTATGCTGTGCAGTCGAGTTCTCGAGAAAGAAGAAGCCTGTCCCAAGTTCCCTGATGGACATTGCACATGTTCTTCAGCAGGATGATTCCCATCAAGTGAGGTCATATGTCACGAACTGCTCTGCAGAACTGTTCTCTCCACCTGAGGAAGTCGATTATCGTATCCGGAAACCTGCGGCCAGTGCATCTACTTTCTCAAGGCCTCCACCCACACTGATACCATCCGTGATCACCGGCTCACCCTTATGACCCTGTTGGCGATACTGTTTTCTTCACGATTCAATCCGACCGACCAATGGCAACTACATTGCCATCCGAGGCTCTCCATTAGGAACATCAAGGGGCGCAACCACGAGTCCACGGCCGAGTTGCACCTTGCCTTGCATTCAATGCACGGTGAGGCTGATGTAAATCACGGTCTATGATGGTGCGACGCTTGTGGTGGTTTCACTACCTAGAAATCATGGCCTGCGTTATGGGGCATTGTTGTCTGTTGTGCGATGTGTAGAGCATATTCTAATGGTTTATATATACTCATAAATATCTAATTATTGATTTATTTGAATAGTATACCTAGTGTACATGTGGGCACGACTTCAGTGTCAGACTTGAGTACTTATCGATAATCGAACCCTGTCGGAAGCTGGTACATAAGGGTACATGGATGGTCCGTGATACCCTACTTTCCGGCTTTTGAAATTGATCCGTGCGTGCTGTACACGCTGCAATGATCCGAAAATGCCAGCTGCAGCCTTTGCCCTCCTTTGCCATGCGATGAACTTATGTAAAAGTCACCTCAGAAGGTCCTCTGGCGTCCGCTGGCGTCCGTCGACATTGGTGTCAAGCAAGTGCCGGAGTAGAACCTCACTGAGCATAACGTTTGAAGTGTATTTTGATGAGTGGAGATAGAAGAGCTGTCACAACAATTGCAACAAACCTGTGTTATGAGAACGTTACGTTGTGTTATCATGATATGCTCCAAGGAACGCAAGCTGAACTTGTAGTAGTAGGTACTTTGAATTTTGTGGAGGATTCCCATTTGAAAGAAGATGCCTATTCTGAGTAAGTGCGATGTGAGAGGAAGATGACCATCGAGATGTGAGCATGGATGTGCCCTGAAACTGTCAGAAACCTAAACTCGGTAAGTAACTGATGGAGATCATGTTTTGCCCACCATCTCAAGGCTCAGCGGCAAGCGCTCAAGAGTAAACTCCTGGTAAACCCATTCCTTATACTCATCTTCGAGTCCAACTCACCACCGTCGAACGGTCACCCACATTCCCTTGACCAGCACTATATGAAGAGAACATGTTAACTTTCTTAGTCTGTATTCGCTATCTTGTTTTTGGTAAGTTGTCTCTTCGCCACGTCAGGGAGCTCTCTTCTGATTGACTGTCATAGCACTTTTTATCACTTTCAGCGCTATCATCGCCAGTGTTGCGGTGTGGAATCTCAGCTTTGCTCAATCTTTGCAGTCCAAATGTGACCTATTGTTTTTCTCGATGAAAAGCGTATGACTAACTCACCTCAATGTAACAGTCCATGATGTCGTCAAAGTCGATAGCTATCTGATATTTGTTGGTGCATCGGGCTTGATTTTCACATTCACAATGTCAGGACTTCACAGACTTTGCTACTCCCGAGACTGCCAGTACTGATTAAGTGATATCCTAACATAGTATATTTGTCGAATTAGCGCGTAGAAATGCTTTGACCAGTCGCGTCTGGTTCGATTGCGTCTGGTCTGCTTTATTTTTCATTGCGGAGTTGGGTATGTCTCGGTCTTCTTCTTCGTACACACTGGGTTTTTGAATGTGCATCGTATAGCTTCTGCCTCGAGTTTGACATCTATTGTCTTGACAGAAGTGTGCTCACAAAGTGGTGAGCATTCATTTTATGCGGACTTTCCGAGACATTGGCTTATACGTGATTCCTACTAGCTACCAATCATGCTTTCTGTACTTCAGCGCGCGTGCTTGGGGCATTCACCTGGCTATCCACTATTCTGCGTAAGGTTCCTTCTTGCTGGAGAACTGGTAGCTCCCTAACATCTCTCTTAGTATTGTGCTACTTCTTGCTGCTTTTTGTGTTTTCCCTGATCCGTGCAAGAACCGACTCTCGAATTTGGCAATGGAACATTCACAACCTCTCATTTTGTGAAAGTAGGAAGCTCAATAGCGCTCCTTCTTCTCCGAATGTACCTCGCTTCGGAAATAAGCAGTCGATATCCATAGCAGCACCTCGACCTCAGCGTCCGAGAACCAGTATGAACATGATGTATTC
The DNA here is from genome assembly GCA_003987895.1 of Neonothopanus nambi. Taxonomy (NCBI): domain Eukaryota; kingdom Fungi; phylum Basidiomycota; class Agaricomycetes; order Agaricales; family Omphalotaceae; genus Neonothopanus; species Neonothopanus nambi. The sequence goes on from RCHF01000023.1 coordinate 15,737, forward strand.
ATACAGATCGGGACTGAGCCCAGACTACCAAATAGAGCATTTCCAACCTCCCAGCCATCTCAATTTACCCCAAGCTCTTCCACCAATCCTGAGCAGTGATCGTCCTTCGTTATATCCCCAATTTCTACAGTCTTCTCTTGACCCTCTCCCAAATACCCTCTCATCGGGACACCCGCATTCTTATCCCTCTCAGTCACCACCACCACTTGGTAACTGGCCGCGCGCAGATATCATGTCCCAATCCCTTCCTTCAAAAAAATCCAGGATGGTCACTGCTGAAGTTTCTGAAGTGCCCAATGCTTCTTTGCCCTCTTCCTTGCCACGATCTCGTCCTTCTGGTCCCCGGACCAGAGCAAACTCATATGGAACGAATCGACCACCACCCCTTGATCTTTCTAAGATCAGTGCATTCAAGGAGAGTAGCCTTCAAGCTAGGTGACGCTAAATCTTCTATTAGGGAGTCATCCGGATTGGCGCAGGCGCTCTATGATATGTATTATAATATGTAACAATATTTACAGGGGTCATTGTACATTAGTTTTCAAACACCTACACAGTAGTGGGCTTACGGAGTTCAATCCAAAGACTTTTGAGTGCCGGTTCTTCTGTGCGCCCGACGAAATTAGGTAATTTAAGAGCTGATTCCAGTCTTGTTATCTACCGCGACGTTGCTTGGAGTGCCACATTCACCATATAATACTGTAGCAAGCAGCCAGCTTGGGAATGGCTGCCTCTGCTCCTTCATCGGCACGAGTTTTCACGGATCCGTGGGGAAATAAATTCAAGTCAACCTCTGCTAAAGGCTCTGAGAGGGCTGTTGAATCCTCTACGATGCAGGAGGTATGCTACTTGTTTTTCAACTCCGTCTTTTACTCTCGTCTTTACACGCTCTCGTTCGCAGGATGCCCTACAAAAACCGGGAGAGCAAGGGATGAGTTCCTATGTGAACGGGGCTGCCGAAGGCACCACAGCGCCCGCAGGGACACGGACCGGTACGTACAGTTGGTATCGCCACTCCGCGCTGTCTGAATTAACGTCCCATCAGCCTCTACTGCGAAAAAGATGGACGACCGATCCTCTGGAGCGCCCTCCACTGACAGCAGCGTCGCTACAGACAACAAAGGTTCGTATCGCGCTGTTGGAAGGGCTGTGACAAGTGGGAAAACACTCCCCAAGATAAGGCTAAAGGTGCAGGGTGGGTTTGACGATCCAGAATCGGAGGAGGAGACTCAGAATCATTCGTTTTCGCTTGAAAAGCCCAAGGAGACTGTGGAACCGATCAGCAGCGGACACAAGTCAAAAACCTCGAAATCGTCGAGTAAATCCGCCCACAGGGCCAGGGCGGAGGAGACAATATCGATTCGCGTATGTGTTCTGCCTCCTTGACTTACATATACCTTAAAGACTCTGCTTCTTATCACTATCTATTACAGGATCCTCCGTGTTGGAGATGCAAAACCCTTAATGAGCCCTGTCAGGCCTCCTCGCTCCGTTCCTCTTGCAATATATGTTACAAGCGACATTGGGCCTGCAGTACTGAAGCTCCGCCTCCTCGCACCAAGAAAGGTGGCCTTTCACTCTCCACATCTCATCCCACTTCGATATCCGCACCAGTTCCTGGTGCACAGGGTAAATCCCAAACCAATGGGAATCCAAGCATTAGTATGCGGGGACGCTCACCACATCGCGACAATCTTCCGCCTGCAAGGGTTGTCAAACGTCCCCGGTCGCCATCTGAAGCGGCCCCTTCTTCTCTATCCCAGAACAAAAAAACCAGAACCGGACTACGGTCGCTCACGAAACCCCATCTTAATGGCACCAGTATTAGTGCCTCGACGTCTTCTGCACCCCAAATGAGTGTGAAACCCGGCGCACATCTGAACGTATCTGGTGCAGCCTCAAGACCTATCGACATACCTGCCCGTCTGAATGAGATTGCAAGTCTCGTGAATGACCAACAGGGTGTATTACGAGGTCTACTTGATCGCGAGAAAGAGTCTCAGACTATGCTCCGGCGTCATAACTTGATGCTTGAGACAGTGTTAGTGAACTTGAAAGCCCTGCTAGGGGACAAGTTCATTGAATTCCAAGATAAAGACATTCTCCAAGAACCCCGTTCGTGGAGATCTGCGACTGCCGTACAAGCTTCCGCTGATACAGACCATGAAATTGATGAACTTGATCTGGGAGAACTCACTCCACTAGAACGCACTCCTTCTCCGTCTTCATCCGGTGTAACTCCGTCTTTGAAGACAGACTTGATTGTACAAGCTGTTCCAGATCAAAATCCTCTACCAACTGCCCAACCCGACATCGCTGATACAGCGGACTTGTTATACCCTAGTGTAGCTCCTGCCGCAGCTTCTAGCACTGGTTCGGAGACAATCATAGGAGTGTCACGTAGATTCTCTGATTCAGAGCCGGAGAAAGTGCAAGGAGTGATTGCTTCTGAGCCCGACACTTCAGAGGATGGTTTGCAGTCTAGCATCTCAATGCCTTCGGCCAGTCCTACCGCCATCACGATGCCCATTGACCAAAGCGTTCCCCGCACAATCAGGATGCCTGCTACCTCCCCCTTCACTGCAAGGACAGATATCGAGCAAGAATACGGTACCACTTTCGTTGCGAAATGGAAAGACAATGTATCGGAGAAGGATGGCATTCAAGAAGAAGGCGACGTTGTCCATTCTTTGATGGATTCCAATGGTGTCGATGATGAAGACGAAATACAATCCATACCAGCTATTTCAGCACTTCCAGAGACTACCTCAGCGTCCCCTGCTAGCTCGGTTGGTGATGATGTCAGCTACCAAGCTTCACAACCATCTGGCGTCCATTCGCATCCGTCTCAGGCTCGCTCTCACGATACGTCGAAAGTCTCTGTTTCCTATGCTCACCATTTCGGTAACGAAGGCTATGGTGATGGTGATGAGGCGAATTGAGGGGCCGGAATGAGGCCACCACGTCTTCTTGCGCTTCCTAAGGCATCGACTAATACTTCGAATCTATTGAGAATTTGATGCTCATATTCTTTGAACACCATCTGGAGCGATTTCTTCGTGTCATTTCTGGTAAAAATCTCGGTTTCTTGTCTTGGGCCTGGTTTTCTGGCGCATTTGATGCAAATATCGTTTCTATGAAAATATTCTTTGAATCCAGATGAATACCTTGTCGAATGAACAACAATAATTGTAACTTCTGCCGTCTCACACCTTGCTTTCCTCTCCATTTCGATTGCTTACTTATGATATCTATCGATACATGTCCACTCATTCTGTACATATGTGCAATCATCTGTAGGTTCTCGTTTTGGTACATGTAGGTGTAGATCAAAAGTGTAACTCGAACGTTGACTATGTGCAGTTGTATATATCCACTTTATGTTGTCGTTGACCGGTGCGCCACGTTACTTTGCCTGTACTTAGTACTATCATCTATGTACATTGTACTTCGAGGGTGATGACACGTGCGATAGCGGTTTTGGGATTGTTCTGAGTGCCTCGCGACGCGTCTGAAATGATGATTAGGTCCATGGCAATGATCGTGCCATTCTCCGTTTCTTGACTTTTGTCCTCCAAGTTCTTCATGGATCCCGAGCTTGTATCACACTCGTGTCTTCTGGCGCCTTCTCAAGAGTATCTAGCCTCTATTAAGGTTTTTCCACTCATACCTTCCATCAAGAAAGAAGTGCTTGTAAGTGGTTCTCGGCGGCTGCCAATTTTGAAACTGATGTATTTATTTAGGCAACCATTGGTATGCTTAATCTCTATCTGAGGAGCTAAGAGGTCAAACTGAGTTGCAATGTTCCAGACAGTCCATTGAGCTGGGAGTGAGCGTATTCTTGAAACTTCTACCCAGTTCCTGCTGGTTAATTTCGAGGGCAGACAGCTCACTGCTTCAGACATCACCTTTTCAATCGTGAGACCGGTGGTATTCAAGTTTGCTCGCCTCAAGAATTTAGCTGTGGTCTATGCTTGTTTGGTAGTTCGGTCCTACTTCTTAAATGAAGCTGAGGATGATCTGGCCTATGCAGGAGGTATGTTCGTGTCTGCGCTATGATCTGCTTCCTGAACTTAACACTTTTCAAACGAATAGTGAACTTGTCTCGAGCGAATTTATGTGAATTGCTGGCCATGAAGCTCTTGAGTCACTTTGCCTCGGATTATATGCAACTAGTTGCTGCACTTACGACTAGCTGGAGTCCTCTTGCTGGTGCTACTCCGGATATTATAGAAGAAGTGCAGCAGATACTAGGAGGTGACGATGAAGATCTCAATAATCCTCAAAGTGCCCTTGAGGTAGCCTTTGTTTCTTGTTCACGATGGCAAAGCATTCACTTCTCAAAAGATGGCTATCTCAACGGAATCAAAGAGGTTTTTATCATCTCCAGTAACCCAGAAAGTCGTGAACGATATCTATACCGGAAGAGTTGTCTTCACGACAGCAGCCACACGCTCTGTATTAGCAGACAATTACAAGCATCGAAGCATTCAAGTAAGGAACAGACCTTCAATAGTCTTATACCGTCTTCTGAATGGATGGTTCTGATCCAAAGATATATGACTGGCGAGATGMCCCATTTCTAGATCACTACCGGTGACTGTACTCCATCTTTCCAACTGTCAGATCTACTGACTCAATTGGCGTCTCTTAGACTTCGTGTGCCGAAATACGGAGCAATACTTGAGTTTCTCAATTTTGCTCTTCTTCTGTGCACTTTCTTGCTTTGTCTCTCGAGTATGACTCCACCAGTCTCTGTGACAAGCTCCTATGTTCATGCTCTTTACAGACCGAGACTACGAGAAAATGACTTTTTGGGAACATGTCTTCATCATTTTTGCTGTTGCTTTCACGCTGGAGGAGTACACCGCTTCGACGGAGCACGGCTGGATCAGTACGTTACTCCTTTCCAAATTTGAGACTATTTTTTGAATCACGCGCTCAGTTTACATTGCAAATGCGAGTCTTTATCCCTTCGGAGGTTTCCTTCACCTGAACATGCTGGCATACAGATGTGGAACGTATTTGACACCTCATTCATCGTCATCTTCTTTGCATACGCCGTCCTTCGTGTCAAGGGTCTTGCTTATTCAGACAGTGGGTCTCGTCCTTTCGTTTGCTGCGGTTGCTTGATTAAAGTTCTATGTCTTCTAGTCAAGTCTTCGGAGACAGCCTTCGATATCCTCTCATGTGGCGCCTGCATTCTATTTCCGCGGTAGGTGCTGGTATTGTGTGTGAAGCTTTGCTCAATCATAGAGCAGGCTGGCTTTCTTCGCGGTTTCGAATACGATGGTCGTGCTGTATGTCCTTTGCTCCACCTTTGACAGATAAGCAGTCACTAAAATCAGCATCCAGGTCTCTCCGGGCTATGATATCTGAGTTCATCTTCTTCATTGGCATAGCTGCTATCTGTTTCTCTGGCTTGTTGTTCACTCTATGGAAACTTGGTTAGTGCTTTCCGCTGACCCAATGCGCTCACAAAGTCTTACTGTACAATGTAGCAAAGAATAATGATCAATGGAATCTCAAGAAGATTGCCTGGCTTATGGTCGAAATCTGGTTTGGTAATACCTACCTGAGCTTTGCTCAAGCCGAGAGCTTTCATCCGTTATTTGGACCCATATTGATGACTATTTTTGCTGCACTCTCGAACACCCTGCTACTTACCAGTAAAGTGTTCTACCCTTGAGTTCATGACAGCCACTGACTTGTGCACTTTTAGTTCTTATTTCCATATTGTCCAACACCGTCGCTCGGATTGACTCGGTGAGAGAATCTCGTATGTGTTTGAGTGCTTTTCATGATTTTTACTTCGAAATACAGAATGCGACTCAAGAAGTAAGCCTCAATAAGACATTACTTGGTGATGGATTTGCTCACAATTTACCTTAGTATCTTTTTCAATTCACAATTTCTACTATCGAAGGGTAAGTTCTTTTTTGATTCCAGAGGGTACTTGTGTATCACATACTTATATCTCGCGATAGAGTGAAAGCTGACGCTCTCTTTTCGTATCAACCTCCGTTCAACGTCCTGGCACTTATTGTGCTTAAGCCAGCGAGTTGGATTGTGTCTCCACGGGCGTTACACTCTCTCAACGTCTTTCTTATCAAATTGACCAGCTTCCCTGTTCTCATCGTCATCGGCATCTACGAAAGACATCTAGCCTCTGGTCAGAAGTTGCGCGAATCAGGGAAAGGAGCTGCACATACATTATTCAACAGCCTTCCCCGGAATATTAAAAACATGCCTCTTGTTGAGGCTCTAGTTGGGTCCACCTCAGCAGACCTTTATGAAGCGATATTCACTGTTGAGGCGGACCACGATTTCGACCTATTTGAAGAGGAAGATAACGAATTCCCTGCATTGCGTTCATTCCCATCAAGAGATAACACACAGCCTCCTTCACCTCGAGTACGCAAGAGGCCATCTAGTATCACCGTATCTTCTCGGAGAGACCACCGGTCGCCTCTCGGCTCACCACGGATTCGACCCATATCAACAAGTCTTGAGCCGGCTTCCGCCGAGGTGCCTTCAGTGCCTTCAAGGAGTCCACTTGCAAAGCTCTTCAATCGAACACCAGTGGAACATCCTGCTCCTGTCACTTCTGCATCTAGTATAGAAGCCAGTGTGAAGAGGGTTGAAGCACTGGTGGATGATATTAAAGATCTGCCTGTCCAACGTCTGAAGGATGAAATAAAAGAACTACAGGTATGTTTCGCTTATCTTAAGCTTTCGAACGCCACTGAATAGTTAAACCCAGGAACGACAAGCCCGCATTGAAAATCTTCTTCTTACCCTTACCCGTGGGATGCGTTCCGGCAACGGAGGGGTATAAGAGCTCAAACAGATATGTATGTCAACGCAGGGATGTTATCTTTCAAGTGAATCAATGCATGCGGAAACATTGCATATGTACAGTAATTCTTACATTGGATGTCTTTCCAAACAAGATTGGATTATCAAAATGTAGAAAAGTTACTATTTCAAGTGAAAGATTACGAATTCAATACAGTATTACATGACGTCGAAGATTAAAGAAACATGCCGTTTAAAGTGGCGACGTCACTGGCCTTTTGCCAACCTTTCCTGCCTCGCTTTTGCTCTCTCTGCCAAATCAACTCCGACGAGAATCTTAGACGCTTTCCAGAGCTGTACGACGTTAATGACGTTCTTCAGGAAACATATCGGAGCGCTCAGACACGCGACCGCTTGAGCGTATGTCAGACCTTGTAGATAGTACCCCACAAATGGAACCCAGGCTAAGTCGATTGGAACTGGCGTGGCGGTCCATTTGGCGACATACAGTGCGACGAAAAAGAGCTCATTAGCCGCGCAAACGAAGAATAGTGTACGCTGTAGGGTCAAAGGATATAGAATGATGTGGCGTTTTGAGAACAGACAAACTCACTGAATCGTTATAGTAAAGCCATAATATTCTACTAACGTCACTAGTGACTCGTTTGTGACTGGCGGAACCGGTGACTAGAGAGCTGTTTAACCGCGTCAACCCAAGTTGTGAAGGAAAGTGGTCCAGATACAGACCTGTTCATATGCATGTAGTGACTACTGAAGTCGAGGGCAATGAGGAACTGAAAGAGAATCGCATACGTGGGATATGCGATAGCGAGGTAGCACAGTAAGCAAGAGGTTGTACATCTATGTAATCGAAATGAGATGGGTCGAGTGTAATATCTTGTAATGGAACGCACCGGTCAGTGACCATGTCCAAAACAGCACCGAACTTGGACGTCTCTCCGCGAGCGCGTGCAACTTGGCCATCGACAGCGTCGAGTAGACACGAGACACAGTATGTGACTGTACAATATATAGGATGATAGCTCATAAAATGAAGAGACACCGCCGCCAGAATGATTCTTGTATAGCCTAAAGTAGGGCATGAGTGAGTTGGAGCTGAGCTAGATAGCTAAACTTACCAATCAGATTGGGGAGAAAAAGAAAAACATTCTCAGAATAAGTTTGGGCAGTAGCCAAGTCGACGGCCTCTTTGGCATCTACATGAGAGATAGACGTTGGTCGTCTGTGGGAGGTGTTATTAGCCATAGGAAGGAGAGGAGTAAGTCTAAAAACGAACGCCCTCTTTTTTCTCAGACTGACAGCCCGGGATACGCGTTCCTGACTAATTCTAATTGTGTCAGCAATCTTATCTTATCTCCCTCTCCTATCGAGTCAGATTTAAAAAAATATTTCAAAGTCAAGTACGAGTCAGTAATCCCTTCTTCAATCTCTACAATGTGTGGCATATTTGCTTTACATGGCGTTGACCAGCCTGCACTCTATAGAACTCGTTGTATCGCTTGCTCTAAAAAGCTTCGTCATCGCGGCCCAGATTGGTCAGGGTGTTATGTAGGCAAAGAATCTGTTCTTGTGCATGAACGTCTCGCGATCGTTGGTGTTGGTACGTTCCTGCAATTTCTGAAATGCACGTTCTAGTGCTTATGACAAATTTCCTGCAGATACCGGTGCTCAGCCACTTTTCAGCGAGGATGGCAAACTCGTCTTGGCTGTCAACGGAGAGATCTACAATCACCTTGCCCTCCGTGCAAGTCTCGGGCCAGATGTAAAATTCAAAACACACTCTGACTGTGAACCTATCATCGAACTTGCAAGTACTTTTTTCCTTCCACATCCTTTACACGTCTTTACCATTTGTGCAGTACAAGAAACATGACAAAAACCTCTGTGCTCTGCTCGACGGCATGTTCTCGTTTGTCTTGCTAGATGAGTCCGTCACTCCCACCAGAATCATCGCCGCACGGGATCCCATTGGGATTACAACGCTATATCAAGGCTGGAACTCTAAGAAACCAGGAGCAGTGTATTTCGCATCCGAACTCAAAGCTATTGTTGATGATTGCGATTCCATAATATCGTTCCCCCCTGGACACGTTTACGACAGTAGGGACAACTCTACTACCAGGTACTATAACCCATCATGGTGGAATGGTGACCTCGAGGGCGCAGAAGCCACGATACCCTCCACCAAGGCCGATCTTGACCTCATCCGAACGACTTTGGAGGATGCTGTAAGAAAAAGACTGATGTCCGAGGTTCCATACGGAGTTCTCCTCAGTGGCGGTCTTGACAGTAGTCTGATCGCGTCTATCGCTGCACGCGAGACAGAAAAGGTGGCGCAGGCTCAGTACGAACTGAGACAGAGGAAGCTGAAGGAGGCCACAAGTGGACCGCCAACACCCAACAATGCCCTCGCCAATGAGCTTAGTACGTTGATTTTATTTTTTTAAATTTCTGGATACGAACTAAAGTGTAAATCTCCTCACACCCAGCTACTCTCGCTGCATGGCCTCAACTTCATTCGTTCTCGATTGGTCTTGAGAACTCCCCAGATCTACTAGCAGCCAGAAAAGCCGCGCATTTCCTCGGAACAGTACACCATGAATATGTTTTCACTGTGCAAGAGGGTTTAGACGCTATACCTGAAGTCATATATCACCTGGAAACATTTGACGTTACAACTGTTCGCGCAAGCACGCCTATGTACCTCCTTAGTCGTAAGATCAAGGCTATGGGTGTCAAGATGGTTCTTAGTGGGGAGGGAAGCGACGAAATCCTCGGCGGTGCGTAGTAGCTCATATCGTCGTTCAAGCTTCGCTGATGTATTTCTGCAGGTTATCTCTACTTCCATGCGGCTCCTGACGCAAAGTCATTTCACCAGGAATGTGTGAGACGTGTTAAGAACTTGCACACCTCCGACTGCCTTCGTGCGAACAAGTGAGTTGATGATATTTTGCTTTATCTTCCTTTCTCAACGTCATTGTCCCAAAAGGTCAACGATGGCATGGGGTCTCGAAGCTCGTGTGCCCTTCCTGGACAAGCAATTTCTCGAGGTTGCGATGAATGTTGATCCCCAAGAAAAGATGTTCAGCAAGGGTTCGTCCCAGACATTCGATGCAGATGGCCGCCCGAAGATGGAGAAAGTATGGTGTTTTTTCGGCTCACGGTTCTAATTGTGTCCGCTAAGCTTTCGTGTGTTCTTTAGTATATCCTCCGAAAAGCCTTCGATTGTGCACCAGATGGAAAGGTATAAGGTTTCTTCTTTCTCCCACTTGCTCAAAGAGGCTAAACTCTTTCATTTTCCTAGCCATACCTTCCTCGCTCCATCCTTTGGCGGCAGAAAGAACAATTTTCTGATGGTGTAGGCTACTCCTGGATCGATGGGTAAAGCACATTCTTCGGCGTTTTTATGCCTTAAGCTTGCTCATTTGTGATATAGCATGAAAGACCACGCTGCAACAGTCGTGACCGACAAGGCGTTCGAGAAGCGGGCAGAACGCTGGCCTGAGAGCACACCGGATACCAAAGAGGCGTACTATATTCGGGAAATATTTGATAGTCTCTTCCCCAACGAGGCCGCAGCAAAAACTGCCATTAGGTTCGTAACTTCTTTCCCCCTCTACTCATAAGTTGTTGCTCGCATGAATCTGACCAACTCCCACATCTTTATTTCAATCTTATAGATGGATACCTCGAGGTGACTGGGGCTGCTCCTCGGACCCTTCAGGTCGTAGCGTCAGTATTCACAACTCGGCGTACGGTAACGAGACGGAATGATACCGGCCCATTTGTTTTACGAATAGAGTGAATAGAAGTGTAAAGTCCGGGTGACTTCTTCATCGATTACTTTTATAAGATGCCTTCCAGAGGTCAGGATCAGCTGAAGAGAAACTTACTAGAGTCTGGACTCTAGGCTCTGGACTAGATACCATTGACCAAGGGAGCCGAGTTATAGTACAGTTCAAAGAACAGGATGGCGTGCCTTCTGAGGAGAAGTAACGATGGCAAGGTGGCCGCCCAAAACTTTGGAACCTAAGAACTCACCTGGTACGACTATTGCCATTCAAAGGGGACCAATTCACCCACACGAGCATCAATCATATGGAAAGTGAATACCATTTCAATAATCCAGGGGTCAATAAAC
>RCHF01000024.1:0-98113 GCA_003987895.1 Neonothopanus nambi
AATATTGTAATCCGAGAGGGTTCGACCATCTTCGAGCTGCTTTCCAGCGAAGATAAGGCGCTGCTGATCAGGAGGAATGCCCTCCTTGTCCTGRATCTTCGCCTTCACGTTGTCGATCGTGTCGGATGATTCAACYTCAAGSGTRATCGTCTTACCCGTAAGGGTCTTGACGAAGATCTGCATACCTCCACGGAGACGGAGGACGAGATGAAGAGTAGATTCCTTCTGGATGTTGTAGTCCGACAAGGTACGACCATCCTCTAACTGCTTCCCGGCGAAGATGAGACGTTGTTGATCGGGAGGAATGCCCTCCTTGTCCTGAATCTTCGCCTTCACGTTATCGATTGTGTCAGACGACTCAACCTCGAGGGTAATCGTCTTGCCCGTGAGGGTCTTGACGAAGATCTGCATACCGCCACGGAGACGGAGGACGAGATGAAGGGTAGATTCCTTCTGGATGTTGTAGTCAGATAGCGTGCGACCATCTTCCAGCTGCTTCCCCGCAAAGATAAGACGTTGCTGGTCAGGGGGGATTCTGTATATGAGTCTTGGTGAGACAGGTGCACGAAACCCAGGCGTCGCAATCACACTCACCCTTCTTTATCCTGAATCTTGGCCTTGACATTGTCAATCGTGTCAGACGACTCGACTTCAAGAGTAATAGTCTTCCCAGTCAGAGTCTTGACGAAGATCTGCATTCCACCACGAAGACGCAACACAAGATGGAGTGTAGACTCCTTCTGAATGTTATAGTCCGAGAGCGTGCGCCCATCTTCAAGCTGCTTCCCAGCGAAGATCAGACGTTGCTGGTCTGGAGGAATTCTACAACAGTCGTATAAGCTAGATTCAACGCCATCATGATAGAGTAACCTACCCTTCCTTATCTTGGATCTTTGCCTTGACATTGTCAATAGTGTCTGAGGACTCGACCTCGAGAGTGATGGTCTTTCCGGTGAGAGTCTTTACGAAGATTTGCATGCTGGAGAGATGAAAGCTGATACTGGATACTGTGGTAGGTAACAAGAGGTGTTGGAACAGCACTTTTGTTTGCGGGGCCCCTTTATAAGCGGGGAGCGGAGTTTCAATTGTTACCCCGAGGCGTTCCGGACGATGACTCAACCTTGCCGGGGGTATTTCCTTTTTTGGTAGCTCGTTCAACAACGTTCTAGAACATACAGGCACCCTCCAGAGATAAGTACACTACTAAGCAAACCACAGTCGTATAGTAAGATCTTTCTCCATTGACGCGGAAGCAATGATATCTTTCGTAGGGTGCGTCTGCAACAGAGCTTGAGAAGGGACGACAACATTTGACGCGACTACTCACAGCTATTGCAAGCACAGCATCTAGGAATATACAGAGTCAGGCTGAGAAATTTCGCACAATATACCACCTCGTCTTACCTCTGTGTCCTTCTAAGGTCTGCATCACCTGGCGAGTCTGTAGGTTCCAGATATAAACTTTGTGATCTTCGCTTCCGCTGACAATATACTTGTCTTTTGTATTGCTAAAGCATGCGAAGATGCAGTAAGTGCGATTCGTATGCCCTGTATATGTCTTGACGCAACGTGATGTATGATAGTTCCACAATCGAATCGTCGAGTCTTGCGTCGAGACCAACACAAACCGTGAGTTCGGCGAGAATTTTACATTAGAGCTGCAAGAAACGCTCAACGCACAAGCCACTGAACAGGTGGGGAGAATTTACCAAATCGGATTATCATCATCAACTAGTGTCTTCAGACATTGACCCGAGTCAGAGTCCCATATCCGTCTAGAAAGCGTGAAATAAAAAGGCACCTGAAGAGCGTGAAATAATCTCCGCTCACATTAGGCCATCCATTGCACAGGACACAATGAGTGTGCCATCGTGGTTGAATTCAACAGAGGTAACAGGGTCGGAATGAGCGGGAAGAACTCTCAACGATTTACCTGACCATCGCTCAAGAAGTGAACGTGTCGTCGTGGTCAAAGACGTACCTCGTGCTACATCCCAGACGCGTACAGTTTCGTCAAATCCGCCTGAAACTAGTAGATTGGAGTTCGGATTGTAGTTCACGCAGAACACAAAGCTGGTATGGCCAATAAGCTTCTGTACTTGCGTACCCTATCTCAAATGAGAGCCATATACTTCAATTCGGAACGTCAATAGCTCACGAGGTCCACGTTCCAGATAATAACCGACTTGTCGTCCGATGCCGACGCGAGAAACTCTCCGTCATGAGACCAAGCAATATCAGAGATACCTTCCTGATGCCCAGAGAAGGTTCGTAGAATTTCACCCGTGAATGCATCCCATAGTTTGATCAGTTTGTCGGCGCCTTACTACAGTTCTAGTTTGGACTCGTCTCATTGAGACCAAAAACAATCTCCTCACCACATGAAGCAAGAATCGAGCCGTCGGGGCTGTACTTGAGAGATGATATGGACCTCGTATGGCCGCTTAAAATGAAACGTTGCTTGAAGAAAGGGGCGGAAGGTGCCTGCGATGCTGCTTCAGTGACTTGTGGTGTGGCGCTGCCGTTGGCTAGCTGAGGAGGTTCTGGAGGAGATGTATTGACATCTTGCATTACCACATCTGAGTTTTCAGTTGATACAGATTCGGGCTGGTCCATGGGGGTAGAGTAGACGAATAATTATCGCCGCGTCGAATTGAGTTCCCATGGCCACTTCCATTTTGAAACACGCTTTGTCACGTGCGAACAGAAAAAAAGTCTTCCTCCAAGTCTCATTTCTACTTCATGGCCGCCTCCTGGATATCGCCTCCCACCAGAACAGAACTCATAGAAAACCTTGTTTCGGGTGTAGGCAAGCCATTCTGATTTTCGTTCTCTTCTAGGGCTAAATTGAGCTACTCAGACCGATACAATCCTTCCAATGTTGGCATCCTTGAAGATTACTTGTATCATCAAATACGAAGCCAGGAATACGACTGCTTGGCTAATCTAGCTATTCTTAAACTGTATGAATATGGCCAGGTGTCCTTCTGGTTCTGAAGTCTTTTTTGCAGGTACCAGTTCAATCCAGATCTTTACAACCCTGACGTCGTCATCAACATCCTCATAAAAGCACTTGCTGCCTCCCCTTTACCCGATTTCAACCTCTGTATATCCTTACTCGATGAAAGACCACCAAACGCAACCCTTGACGAACCAGACCCTCTTCCTTCACTTCTACCCATCCTACAAGGACTGCATCACCTACTCTACCGATGTGCATTCCCCGCTTTCTGGAGAGCATACCGCTCTGAGTCTCTCGAGGGTCTTCGGGACAACTACACTGTCGAATGTGTAGGATTCGAGGACTCTGTGCGTGAAGTAGCCATCCGCGCAGTAAAATCAACTTTCACCCGGATTGGCACTGATCGGTTGGGCCTGTATTTGGACCTGAACAGTAATTATGCTCTTACAATTCCTTTGGATGAGACGATCGCTGAAATTGACTTGTAGCTCCAGAGGAATTGCGCGCGTACATCGACAAACTCGGGTGGACGCTTGACTCGTCGGGCACAGTGGTGAATGTCCCGCCAAATCCTGACAACCAAATTGAGGCTACTGTGGTTCAGGAGAATATCAAGCTACCTCGTGCGTTGTATATTATTAATTTTATATTTGCTGATCTTCAGACCTTTGTCTTTCTTCGTAGAACTCACTAAAGTCATTTCACAAGCTGCAAAACCGTGATGGGAGGACGTTGAACTCTAGCTACTCTGTATTCAGCGACATGTCTTTGCCTCRAGAAATRTTGTATACAGTCCTATAACGTTGAAGGACATTTTCTTCAAAAATTTTACTTTYWTGTAAATGACTATTCTACAGCGCCATTTTGAGGGGACTCGGGATGACCTAGCTGAATAGCTGTGACTAAACACGAAGTGCTTTAGACAAAGGTCATCCAGATACTTGTAAATACACTTGATACAATGTTGACCTAAGCAAGAATGTTAACTTCGTTGACAATGCAGTTTAGAAGGGCCTCACTTGATTGTTCGTCAGCAGATTCCAGCCGCTTATCACTTTGACTGGGCCTTTCAGTGTGCTCTCGTCCTGCAAAATCTTCTTTTGATCTTCTGAATATCGTGTCTGTTGAACAGTTGCGCCCAGGAAGGAGTCAGCCTGAAAACATTCTCAGTAAGAGCTCGCACAGGATAAAGGAGGTCTWTTACCAAGCTACCTGTTCCGCCCCCGATYGCACCCCAGGAAATCRAGCTGAGCGTAACAGACAACCRGTTCTCCCTACAACTGGCGCTCTCAAACAACAAGCAAGCGCTCATTGCTATGCCCATAATCACACCCCCTGCAATCGAAGCAAGTGTTCCTGTAGCACTCATACCTCCATTTGTTCCTGGAGGTACGGGCTTGAGCGTTGTGATAAGTATAGGTCTGGAACGCGAGAGTATCCCGAGCTCGGAAGCAAGGGTATCGCCAAGACAGCAAGCAAAGTGGCTGATGTTGAGAGTGCATGGTCAGCTAACTTAAGGTACTAAAGAAATTTGACTTGCCCAAGCGTAGCAAAAATGAGGGCCCTGCTCCAGCCATTGGCAACAGTCCCTTCCACTGGGCACCAGGAGCTACCTCTGTCATACTCTAGTATGTCGCCTCCTTGCAGTCCAAGCAATTTGAGCAGGAGACTTCTTCCTGCTACTGAGTCAATTACAAAGGCCTGCAGGCTAGTCCTAGCAAACAGAGCATTCCACAGAACCGATGCAATGAAAGCGGCGAACGAGTTGCTTAAAACTTGCCAGCCAGAGCGGTAACCAGCTTCGTGGTATCCATCTTCTAGTCGAGCTTTTCTCTGTTTTCCGTCTTCACAAATAAGAACAAGTTGAGCTTGGTGATTAACTCGATGGAGGCCCGGACTATCAGACGTACTTACATTTCGTTGCGCGACTTCCCGTCAAATAGAACACAACCAGTGAGATGCCGAAAACAGAAGTTCCCCCAGCCATCATGAGCAGACCAACAAAAAAGGCCGTAGCAGCACCGGATGGCGAGAGGGATTTCTTTCGCAGACCATGGAAACTAAGCAGAACTGCAAGAACTGCTGGAATCAGAGAAATGGAAGGAGAGCCTGCCATGTCACTGAGAATTTGAGGGGATCAAAGCTGAACAAGCCAGTCGAGCAGATTATAAATATCGGTCGAAATAAACGCTCAAGCTCAAGGTCAACGTAAAGTGACTTAGATTCTAGCTCGAGTGAAGCCGAAGAGCATTGTATATTTGACCCAGGTCTACTCGGGACATAGTACTCGTGGACGCTCTGCCCCGTCTCTTGATCTCAACAGAACGAAGTCCAGTGTAAAACAACTTCAACGTATACGTATATTTCATTGGTTCTGTTCATCTGAAGTTCATATTAGGTGTAACCAAGTTATGGCGGAGAACTTGGTCTATACCACATTACGCTGATACAAATGCAGCACCTGTACCCCAGATCGCCATAATGATACCGATAAACATGATTATGCCATCAACAACGCTGCAGGTTCTCTCAATAGCAACTTTGGCTGCAATAGGCCCGATGATGCAAAGCATAAAAGCAGAAAATGATCCCAAGAACGCCATTAGCGCGCTGAATTCAGGAATAGCGATGGAAACCCAGACTGAAGCCAAGGTAACAAAAATCCGTTGAATGCGACCCAATATTGCTTTCATTGACCATGGAACAGGGGCAGACATCTTCATTGCCACGTCTTCGGGAGAGACAGCCACAAGTTCAATACCCAAGAGGACTTCAAGGACGGCATTGAGCTTGACGGAAATTGTGAGCAGCCAGCATATCTAGTCTTTTTGAAAAAGGGGAGAACTTACTGGTTGAGTAGTAAGAGCAAATTTTGATCTATGGTAGATCTATGAGAGAGAAGTACATACTGTTGAAGGAAGAAAGGAAACTGACAAAGGGCTTATAACCAGCATCCAAAGCGTTGCTTTGTTCATGATCGGATTATATCCAGGAGTTCGCAATAAATCCATACTAATCTGATATAACAGAAGTTGAGGGAATCTTGGATTAGTGGACCAGTAAACAAGATTTACCTCGTCGCTGACATCCGATCCAAACATCAGATAACCCACATAGCCAATCAGCGTATATATAGATGTAGCGACCAGCTGGACATCAGACAGTGAGATTGGGCACAACGCAGTCTGTATCTTAGATGACGCACGAATGCCCAGTTGATCATTGTGTCGAACTCTTCAGGATTGGCCATATCGCGGGCGAGCGACGGGATGACCGCGTGGCCTGAAAACTAGATGTACGAGTTGAGAGTCAAGCGTAACACAGAGGCAGTACTACTTACGCCTGCCATGAACAATCCATAAGCAATCCCAAGATTGGTCCAGCTGTCAATATTGAACGAGGTCTTCGCTGGGTCTCTTAAGCTTCCTGGCGCAGTTGGTTTCGTCACGCCGTCATATAGAATGACAATTATCATCAGCACCGTGGATATGATACCCAATATAGAGGTATACGATAGAAGAGACAAAGGCAGAAATGTCGTCGGTATCAAACTCAAGGAATATCAATATACATGGATAGGTGTTGAAAGAGTGCAAGACACTTACAGAAGCAGACCCCACACTTTATAAGTATTAGAAGAGTAGTCGGGTATGATAGCGTGCAAAGAATCTGCATACAATGTTACTAAAATGACGCTAGATGAAAATTACTTAGCATTAAGATAGCTGAAAAGATTCATCGCGCACCTGACTGCAAAGAGTTCAAGACAGAACATGACACTGATCGCCCCTGTGGACTTCGGTCCAAACGCTTTCCGCCCAATATCAGCATACGAACGAAGTCTGTGGTCCGACAAGATGATTCGTGCGAGTATCTTGGCACTATACGCAGGTTATTGAAAGCCACTCTACAAGAGAAAAGATACATACGTATAGCAGCTCACGAATCCGTAGCCAATAATCAAGATTGTCCCAGCGATCCAACCAGCATACGAAAAAGCAAGAGGTTCAGAAAGCATTCCAATCCCAAGCAGAATGGCAACAGAGTTGAATAACTAGACACATCCAGTTTCATCACTCTTAGATGGACTCGTAGTCAAAGCGCTTGCACGTACTGTCTGTCCAAATGTGCTTTGACCACCAAAGTTGGATTTGCTCTGTCCGGTCTTGGATGAGGTAGATACACGTCTAATGAGGGGTCTATCGGGCTGCGCCTGAGAATCATTATCCAGTAAGTATGTTCTTCCTTCACTTGGCTCCTGCAACTCGTTCGCAATGCCAGATCGTCCGGGGTATCTCTGACTTGAAGCTGAAGCGAATGAAGTTTTGGGCCGCAACAGAGATGTACCCTCATCAGCGCGATACGAAGTTTCCTCTCGCCAAAACCCTTTGTGATGAGATGTCGACAGCGAAGATGCACCCTGTGCTGAAGCTGCAGACACATTGTCCAAGTCATCCCAATGGAATTGTCCTATAAGATTATCATCTTGAGGCACCACGGGAGTTGATGTATCATCGTCTTCCGGAAGACCTCCGTCAGGTCCAAACCTCTCCTCGTCTTCAAAGCGTCCAATTGCAGCCTCCTCGTCTTCGAACGAATTTGATTCGTCAGAAACTGACGCAACTGTAGATCCAACCACGAGATACTGCGCACGTCGATCTGAGCAAAAGAAAAAGAATCTTATTATTGAGGTACCTTCGCCGCAACGAAGAGAGAAACACGTACACGATGCAATTGCATCCCGAACACTCGTTCCACTGGCTGGAGTAGATGAGGATCCAAAAACAAAGCTTCCGCTTCGCCAGGATGCCATTCCACGTCGTAGGAAGTAGTATGAAAGGAAAGATAACACGAAGAATGTCCTAGAAAATTTCGTCTTCTTATCATTGCAGGTCGCTTATTAGAGCAGGTTATGGGAAAGGTCGGAAAGTGATGACGCTCCTATTCATCCTTCTCTATTCATCATTGAATATTCTTGCCCGTCATTGCACCGTGCTAAGATGAAAAGGCTCTTGCTAGCCCGTTGATCTTGACACGATAGGATTTCAGCTACGTGCCAGGATGGTTCTCCAATACTTTTCAAGTTGCGGCGCAATAGATTTGAAATAAGCTGCAACGCGCTCACTTCGCGAAACCCCGGCTATACTTATCTCAACCTGGCCAACTTCACCCGCTCACTTTAGATATTGCTTGTCTCCGACAACTGTGCTTGCTTCAAGAATGAATAAGACTCGTATGCCTGGCATCGCGACAAACATTTAAACTTTGGACAGAAAGCGAATACATATGAAAGATCACGTACGTTCCTTGTCCTATGGATCTCCTCACAGGTCGTTTTCCTCTATGCTTCCGGTCTCTTTCATTGACTTACAATGATATATAGCAACTGGTCCCAGCGTTTTTGGCGGCTTCTGGTGGACAGCACTGGGAACTCGTTCAGATCTTAACCGCATCCTGACGAGTACTGGATTGAGCGATTAATCAGTTAAAACTAGATGTTCTTCAACGAAGGTTTTCACTACGGAAACCTTCGTTAATCTTTCCGTGGGCCCAGTAATTGCTAATAAAATTGTAACATTTGTTGTTGGATTCATACTAGAGATCCGATGAATTACGACGAGGTTCCCTTGAACATCGGCATGCTGTCCTTTGACTTCAATGGATCTCAATGCAAGTAAGCTCTGTTTTGTAGGTAGACTCCCTTGACCAATGTTGGAATTCAATGACACTGCTACTAGGACTACGCTGGTATATGCTAGTTGGAGTTATACCAGAGACTCAACGGATGACGATAATGAAGTTCCGATAGGCTTTCTTTCGGGTCTCGGTACAATAAGAGGTTCTACAGTGGGCTTCACCGACGTTGCAATTGACACTGCTGGACGTATGTCGGTATGTGCTGGAATCATACCGTGGAATCAGTGAAAAACGATGAGTATCTATCAGATGCTGGTGAGCTTTCTCATAAGTTCATCGATCGAACTTGAATCTCCGTGCAAGTAAAAGAGATACGTAGATTTATTCGGATGGGCCCCACTGGCTATCCTTGAAGCTTGAAATCTTACAATCGAGTTCATAGTCTTTCAGTCAAGTGCGTCAATCACTAATTGGGAAAATGGGCTTTAAGGCAAATTTGACGCCACGTAAGTAGTGTAGGGCCAGCCCTCTAAATCTGCCCTTTCGGCTTGTTGAACGAGTATTGTACAGCCATGTAGAATGCAGGTAATTTATAACGATAATAGCACATTGTATGTAAACATCTGAGTAGTATGCATGATAAAACGTGAACAGACCAAGTATGCTGTGACTTCATCTAAAGGTATTCAACACAATAAAGGAAGTGTGAACATGGATGAGGTGACGTAACTAAAGAGGAAATGAGATAGGATTATGAGGCGTTGATTGCTCTGCGATTCGTCCACATCATGTAGGGTTCTCTGGATATGTCATTGCTAACTTTCGTACGAGCGCTGCGTCGAGCCTCCGGGAGTTTGGCGTGCGCATTGACGTCCTGTGGTTAGTGAAATGGTGAGTATTTGATAAAAGGAATCTAATATCATTTAGCTAACCGCCGTTCGTTTTCGGATTCCTGCCGTGATATGTATCCACCACTTGTTAAGTACAGTCTTAAGGGCCAGCTCACGGTGGCCTTTGGGATTGAGCCACGCCAGAAACTCATCCAACTGAAGAGATGTCATGAGCAACACGGCGACTCATTGACCAGAAGGAGAGAATACCTCTTCGAGATCCGAATAGACAGCCCAGTCTCCGGGCTTCAGTATTCCTTCTTCCCCTTCTTCTTCAAGCCTTCGTCCATACACATCGTCCTCTGTCCGCCTTTCCAAGATCTCGAGATCAAACTCACTAGGACCTTGTATAAAGAGTCGACCAGCGCCATATTGGGTCACACCCCCACTACCCAGCAAGGATGCTGAGCCGAGACCATCAAACCACCATACACGATTATAAAACCGGTCTTTCCCCATGGGCTTCACTCTCACACCACCTAAAAGTTTTCTGAAATCGCGTTCGATACCCTCCAGGCGTCGTTCGAGCTTGTTCACCTCCTCATCCAGACGCCGATGTTCTGCTATAGCCTGCTTGACCGACGCTTGCTTAGCTCGTGCAGCCTCGCGTTGCTTAGAATGCGCTTGCATCTGAGCCATCTGTCGAAGGTCCTTCTGTCGCTGAGTCCCTTTCTTTGACTTGCCGGAAGCAGACGCAGACTCGGAGCCATTATCAGAAGCGGGTGCATCCGAAAGATCACTTGGATCCTGTCCAGGCCCAATATCGTCGTCCATGGGAAGCGGCGGCGTCGGCTCCTCCTTGGTTTCGCCAATGAGAGCATTCATCTCCTCGGTACTAAAAAAGCCAGGACAGTTAGTATTGCTTATAAGAAAAGTGTCATGTAATACGCACTATTGCTTCTTCATGCGATTTACCTCTATCTTTTCTTTCCTAAGAGCTGTCAGCTGCTCTTCGCAGGACTCCATGTGCATATGAACCGCCTTGCTTGACACAGCTAGATTGGTCATAAAAGATACGATAGCGATTCGGTCTTGGGAACAGAGTTTGGAGTACCGTTCGCTGGGAGTGGAAGGGACGGTAAGAAGCTTTGGTTGAGATGCAGATGTACTGGGCGACGGCCCCCTAGAACTCGAGGGCGACGGATCGGTATGATCTTGAACAGGAGAGGGACCATCCTCAATTTCAGGGGCGAAAAGAAGCTTGGTTAAAATCTCTCGAATTTGGGGAAAATTTTCCAGCGTGGCATGCTGAGAAAAGGGGGGAAGGCGTAAGTACATGACATGATCAACAAAAATTGGAGACAAACATCTTTCAAGCAGCCGACTAAAGCTTCCTCCCAACCTTCTCGGCCTTCTGAATGTCGAAGAGGAACTCTTTCCCAATTGTTGCCAACATCAGCCATAGCACTGGAAAGTTGTTCAACAGTGACTCCAAGATAGGGTTCATCCTCCTGTTCCTCGGATTCAAGAGCTTCCTTTCTTCTGAGTAAAGACATCAGTGCACTGTGCCGCTGGAACGGTACAGTACGAAGATTATAGATAAGTGTAGAATGGACTTCTGCCAATAATGGACACGGCAAACCGAATACAGAGTGCTTGATGGCGTGCTCAAATTCATCCAAAGTAAATGGTGACAAGTGCAGAGGTTGCCTAAAGGAATCTTAATCGAGTATCAGGCTCATGGTTAGAACAACAACTCACCCATACACCACTAAGAAATTCCAGCTCATGAGGAAAGCTTCAAAGACACCAGGGAGGTGATTGAAAGGCAGAGCATGCATGCTTGGCACAGGACGCTTCACCTTCATACCGGCCTTCTTGTCCTTGTCTGCTAATCGTACATCAAGGTCTTCTGTTGGATAGCGTATTGGCTTTTTCTTTTTCTTTTCTGCAGCAATCCTCTCGGCTTCCTCTCGGGCTTCTCGTTGCCGCTCTTCTTTCTCTTGTGCTTCGCGATCACGTTTCTCAGCGGCCAGAGCGGCGGCTTTAGCTATGTTGAAGGATTAGATCATAATCCCAATCACTGAGACAGTACGTACCCTTTTCTTCTTGTGCAGCACTCTTCTTCTGCTTTTTATTTGGGGGTCCTTCCTTATCCTCCCAAGCCTTCTTACGTTTGTCGTGTTCGCCTTTCTTCAATGTTTCAACGTCTCTGCGTATTTCTTCGGGCATGTTGGAGTTAACACCGTAACGTTTGGCGATGGTAGGCTTAACTGTCCATGGCGACGCCACAGCTGCATCTCGATCGACACAGTCCCGAATGAAACGACGAAGAATGGATTTGGAAAAAGAGAGACGGTCGCGACTAGACGGATATGATGAGCAACTGTTATCGGAATAGTGTAGCAAACATACCTCATCCTACCGCACTGGACTTCCATGAGACTGCCAATCATTTTTGCTTCCGCTGACTGCTTGGCACCTTTGTTTTTGTCGCCTTTCTCCTTTTCTAGTTCTACGATATGCACCCAGTAATAATACAGCAGAGGATCGTCTCGAGCATTCACGTCCTTGACTGGTATCTTGAGGTCGCCATAGATAACGTGCGGTT
The DNA here is from genome assembly GCA_003987895.1 of Neonothopanus nambi. Taxonomy (NCBI): domain Eukaryota; kingdom Fungi; phylum Basidiomycota; class Agaricomycetes; order Agaricales; family Omphalotaceae; genus Neonothopanus; species Neonothopanus nambi. The sequence continues at coordinate 12,041 of RCHF01000024.1, forward strand.
CTTCGTCGTCGATGGCACGGTGGCCAGATCCAGGTTTATGAGCATCTCGAGCTTGAATATCAAAGCTATACTTGGGAGGATATACTGTATCGACTACGGCGTAATATCTATGGATGATGATTAGTGGACTGTTAAAACAGGAGTGCTCTTTGACTTACTTGACGCCTGACAGATCAACTAGAACTCCTGCAAGCGGAACGTCAATGAATGACCGTATGGGAGAACGGAAAACATACTGACTTTCGCCTTTAAAATAGCGGTCCTTAAATCGTTCATATACGGCTTCAACTAGATGATCGAGGCGACCGACAACCTCTGGAAAACGACACAAATGGTCAGGCGGATAGATATCAGACTTGCACAGGGACGCACGGAATTGAACAGCCTTGAGAATGGCGGGTTTGAGAGGTTCTGAGAAACGCGAGTGCAAAGTCTGAGCTTCAGAGCGTTCACTCTCAATAGCTTGGAAGTAGTCGAGACCGCTTTTGCCGGTAACTTCACATTGGAACTGTTTCAAGCGATAGAAAGACATACGCGCGGCATATGCCCTAGGACAATGAGAGAGAAGCAAAGACATAGGAGCGCTGGTAACATACTCGTATGAATCAAAGATTTCACCAGTCTGTTCGAGATAGAAGACCTGCTTATTGGGATTGGTTTTGGCAGCTCGTAGAAGGTAATCTGGGGGTTCAGTGAGAACGACTCGCTTGCGCCGACAGGTCGGCATTGCTGGCTACAGAGAAGAAGGAATTAAGGGAACAAGTAGGATAGATTGGAAGAGGTAGAAGGGTGGGCTCGAGGATAATGAGGAAGAAGGGGCGGGGAACGACTGGAACGACGGGGAAAGGGAAAAGATGGGAGGGGACGGGTGAGGAAGAGGAGTGATGGGGAAGCGGCGCGGCAAGAAAAGGACAGGTGGCTGTTTGGCTGAGGACGGTATATACTGCTACTGTAGTACTACAAGAACTGCCCTTTCTCCTGCCTTTTTCTCCTTTCTTTTCCTTGTTATTTCCTTCAAAAGTAAGCCATTTCCTCCTGCTACTATCCAGTCTCCTCATATCCCGCTTTATATCATCCTATTCTCTCACCATCCTCCATCGACCACCAGATTCATCGAGTTCCCTTCTTTCTCCTTTCTCCTTCCACTTTCAAGCATCCTCCTTACTCCTACGGGCTATCAATATTCGAATACTCTTTCCTACACTCCCTCGTGTGTTTCTTTCATTTTTTTCGAGCCATTGTCATTCACAAGGTGCTGAAATCTAGGCAGCTGGGCACGTGCCGTCTGGCGTGATCGCGACGCGACAACCATCCTCTAAACACAGATTCAGAATTGTCAAAGATGAACACATGAGGTCGAATGGGTACGATTAGTTCACTGTATAGAATATCCAACTGTGGAGGTGAATATAGCTCTTACTGATTGTCATAAGATGTGTATGTGGCAGTGCGCGGTCCGATKTTCAAGTTTGTTTCGGGCCGTCCTAGGATGAATACTTCCTCCCGCTACATATAAAGCTGCTGGAATAGCAGCAGGCCTGCAGTTTCATACTTGCTCAATATGTCCAATCTTTCCAAGATCAACGTGCTGATGTGTAAGTAATCGATTTTCTTCTCGTTTATTATCCGAAAAAAATAAATCTTGCTTGCTCTAGGTGGTACTGTATGCAGTGTACTCTATGGTGCTTTTCAGATTCTTATCCGAGCATAGGGAGAGTACACCACAGGATGGACGGGATCTGGAGCCTCCAAGTCGGACAAGAAGGTATGGTCTAGATAACACTCATTTGCGAAAGGTATTCAAATCGCAGGTGTATTTTCCAGATTGGTGTATGTCTTCATGTCCAGGATCGTGGATGAGTTTGTTAAAAAGTTCATAGGTTGTCGGGCTCACGCTCTTCGATCTTCGTAGGCTGGGAAAGGTGCGAAGAAATGTCTTCATATTTCACTCAAAGTGTACTCATCACATCGCTCCACTAGGTCGATAAGCTTGGTATGGCGGGTGTGAATGGCGGGAAATTTCCCGCTATTCGAGCTCACCTGGAGCAAAACATTGGAGGCGTGTACAAAGACATGGACCTTGCGTACGCTGACCGATTCTTTGTAAAATACTGAAACTGAGATCGAAGATACCCAGCTTTGATGAATTTCCTAAAGAAGGAAAAGTTGATCCTGAAGCTTGTATGTTTTCGTTGTATCCTCGACTTCCTTGATACAAAATCGCTCTTCTAGACAAGGGCGCGATCGACCAAATGACTGCTGGAGACGCTGTTATAATATTTACGCCTGATCGTAAGTAGTTTCGGAATCATGTTTCGTGGAGAATTTACTTCCCAATTCTCCTCATTACAGCAACTCACTATGCCATCTCAATGTATGCTATCGAAAGAGGAATTCATGTGCTTGTCACAAAGCCAGCGGTCCAGTTACTCTCTCATCACAACGACCTCATTGCTGCTGCCAAGAAACACGGTGTCGTCTGCTTTGTAGAGCACCACAAGAGGTAATATCCCCTGCTGTATTCTTGCACCGATAGTCTCTGAACAAGGTACCTCTGATCTCAGATTTGACCCTGCTTACAGTGATGCAAAAGCAAAAGCCGCAAACTTGGGCGAATTCAATTTCTTTAGTGCGTGGATGAGCCAACCCAAAAGTCAGCTCGAAACATTCCGAGCTTGGGCTGGAAAAGACTCTGACATCAGGTAGGCAGTTCAGCGATCGGCAAAGTAATCTTTTGGTTTATGGCTTATCGATTCGACAGCTATTACCTCTCATCTCATCACATCGATATTTGCTGCTGGATCCTCCAAGACAAAGCTATTCCTACTCGCGTTGTCGCTAGCGCAGCCACAGGTATCGCTACAAGTGAGCCTTACAATTGTGTCCCTCAGACTGAGGACACAATTACGCTTATGGTGGACTGGGTATCCACAACGAGCTCTAAACATCGAGGAACTGGCGTCTACACCGCTAGCTGGACTGCGCCGCTGAAATCTGGTGTTCACTCCGCCCAGCACTGGTATTACATGGCTGAAAAGGTACGCTTAACTGATATGACCATAAGATGCCAATCTTTTGATTCACCAGATAAATTACAGGGCGAAATCACCGTCGACCAAGCTCATCGCGGATACGATGTGACCGTCGATGATTCCGGTAAATCGTGGTACAATCCATTCTAGTACGTGCATTCCTAGGCAAGCTTTCGTGCAGCTGACTTGCTACGTCTCTTCAGTATGAAATACTCTCCATCAGAAAGCGGTCATTTCGATGGGCAGCGGGGTTACGGTTATGTATCCATTGAGAAGTTCATCGATGCCGCGAGAAGCGTCAATGCTGGGCTCACCAAGCCTGAGGACTACGATGCTCATGGCTTGCCCACCATCGCCAACACGGTGCTAACGACGGCAATCTTGAATGCGGGTCGTATAAGTTTAGACGAAAAGCGGCCTGTAGGTATTAAGAAGAACGGGAACGAGTGGATACTGGAGTAGGATGGGAAAAACCTATGTGTACTGGTGGGTATATAGATATGATCAACTTCGAGAGCATGATTCTGTAGGTCAATGCCGTGAAAGTGGAAGCCAGAGGGACTTCCGCGGTTGGGTCGGTCTACCTGTACATAAAAACTTGCACCTTCTTTCCTCTGTACATCGTTTATCCAACAGAATATATACCGGGGCCGAGGCACATTCTTGATCTTCCCACTGGCTTGTCGAAAATACATGCGTCTTTACATTCTTCATACCCTATTGATATTATGGTGGGGCAGCGGACCTGAGTCCTTTTGATCGTCTCACACACCCCACACGACCAAGGTCGAGGCATCGCGGAAGTGTGGATGCTGTACTTGCGTTCGGGGAACAAGATATGAATTTCATATGCCTGTCTGCGTACTTGATTACACTCTATCTCACTCTATCTACAAGGAGAATAGGCTATCGGATTGGAAAAAGGTGCGATAAGTGGACTACGGCGGAAGTGTGCCTCTAACGAACCCTTTCTTGGGCCTCCTCGCGGAGGCTTTGTATTCGCAAGCAGTAGAGATCACGGAGGCTGCCATCGAAAAGAACGCTGCAGTAACGGGGTACACGCCGTGTAGAACTTTCTCTCTCAGGTTAAATGGCTGAAGCTTCTAGGACCGCCACCAAGGCAGTGAAGTTCCATGGCACTCATATGACAGAAATTCGCATGGAAATTCTGTACCTATTTAGTGATATCTGGCTATTGCCAGCCTCGGCAGACCATTACCTCTCTCACCACAATCTACCACAATGCGCATTTGCTCCGATCATTGTCTCTGTTGAAAACTAAATCAAACTACTATACATTTTTATTCGGTTATAGCTTTGGCGCGACGTTTAGGGAATGATGTATCCTGCAGCGTCCCCCGAGCATTGAATATTGAATGATGGGCAAGGTCAGGTGCGAGAGCTTGTGGCCAGATCAATTGACAAAAGGTATGTAACGACAACACTCATTGAAGTTTACAGCATTTGATTGTTTTGAGTTTCCTGGAATTAGAACACAGAAAGAGCGGCACAGAGCGGCACATGCGAATAGTGCTGGAAGAAGCCAGGGTATAACCCATCGGTCACGGACTTCAAGTGCACATTGGATCACTGATTTGGTTCTTGGGTGGCGCCTCCTGCATACGATCTATTTGAAAATTGAGAACAAAATAGGAGCAGAAAGAACAAGGCATTGAGCACAAGGAATCCAAGGCGAGTGGGAAAAAATCGCGAGGACGACCAGGGCCGCAATGTTAGTTTTGTTTTCAAGAATCTCCGCGAGAGCACTGGTAGATCCAATAAGACGAACAACACGCTGGAGCACGCGCAAATGTAAGGGATGACAGTTGATTGCAGGTAAACGAGCCGAGTTGTTGCAACAGGGGTAAAATGGGTGGAGGGGGAGAAAAGGTGAGGGAATGGGTGTGAGTGATGATGACTATAAAATAAACGATGAACAATATGTACAGTACTGCGAAGAAGAAAGCTATTGTAATGTGCAGGGATGAAATAGAAGAGAATGCTTGAGATGCCGATGAGGATGAGTGTACTATGAAGACAGTGATGTGACAGACGTCTCTCAGTCTGTTTCGAACCCACAAAAGAAAGTATACGGAACTGGCATGTAAGCTTGCCACAGGATCGGCAATGACCAAAGAACAATAAAAGTAAAAGTATAACATAAAATGAAGAATAATGTATACTTTAAGTAAGAACGAACACGACAAGACCTGGAAATTCGGTCGAGGAAGAGGGGGAGGAGTCGGCTGTTGACCTTATTAAGGTGGGATGAAATTCGGAGAATGTGGTAAGGATGAGGGGTAATGATAACAATGTACGATGGTATTTATGGGGGGATGTCGAATGTCGATTGATGGACGGATGCATAGAGTAGCAAAATGGCAAGAAATAGAAGCGTCGAGTGAGTGTAGGGTGAGTTGGTGAATAGGTAAATAACGGTTAGAAGATAGAAATGAAACTCGCGTGCGAACATATAGATGAATAGACGGCCGACCCAAGAGTCTGAATGAGTAGGCGAATGCAAAGGCTCCCGTGAGAGGCAGAATAGGAAAAAACTGTCCTTTCATCTAGGGGTCACCAACTGTAGGGCCGAAGCAGAAGAACAGATGATGAAGACGAGTAGCCAAGTCCTTTGACTGTGAATAGATTGTATATGTTGGCCAGTGTTGGATAGTTCTGAATAAGCGGTGCGAGATGACAACGGGAAAAAGGGAAACAAAAGAAATGTGTTGATGATGAAACGAATTGGAACAATTGCAAGGGAAAGTGTGATGCATGGATGATTGAGATTGCAGAGACAAGGAAGAAAAAATGCGAGGTGTCGGGATTGTCGACGTGCATGGTATTACATTTTGTTGGGACTGATAAACTTTTGGACACGAATGAGACTTGCAAGACAACGAGGACGTGGATGCGGAAATACAAAGTTGCGTTTTGGATGCGATTGCTACGAAAATGCACGAGGGGAGACGTTGAGATTGTGGAGTGCAGGACGACTGAACGCCACAAAGTCATGAGGAAGATATTGCTCTGGAGGACTGTCGATTCGGTGTTTATTTACCACCGGCTCGAATGTTGAAGGCATGTTCTCCTTGTCATCGTATGGGTACGAATCGCTGGAAGGCGGTAATGCTGGCGTGATCGGGGTGAGAGGGAAGTCGTCTGAAATGTCCGACACCGACGTGGAGCAGCTCATGGGTGTACTGACAGCCGAGATAGGACTCGAGCGCGTGGGAGTAACAGGGAACGGTGGCAAAGTAGAGCGCATAAAACGACCACCTTGCAAGTAGTACTGAACTACATAAGTAGCCGCCTTGGAGTAGAATGCGTAAGAATACTTCTTAACCAGCGTTTCGGAGAGCTCATTAACGTGCTTGGCGAGGCGATTGTCAAGTAAATCGACGATTTCCAAGCACTCGTCGGTTTCTTCCCAGACACGCCGAGGCTTGCCACAGAGGAAACGGGCGAGTGTCAAAGCAGCCAGAGCGATGCAGGAGGGAGTAAATTTGACAAACTCGCGGTAAAAGAGTGTAATTTCCATAAGAAAACGCGCCACGTGTTGCACTTTGGGTTCCTCCATGCAAGGACCACAGCACATGAGCCTCAACCAAGCCTCGGCCGTAGGATGTCCTAAAGTCCATTGGATAGTGGATAGGACGTGACTTTCCATCTGGATGAAGGCCGACTCTTCGTAGGCATCGTGACACATCTGGACAAGATCTTGAACTGTAGGAACGCGTTCTTTGGCATCCTCAAACTTTGCAGCGATCCAGAGTGCGGCACACCCAACAAGCTGATAATGCTTAATATAAACAATCCGGCGTGAGACGTAGCGATCGACGATGTTGAGGGTAAGATATAAAGTTTCTGGGCGTAGCCGAAAACTGAAGTGAATCTCAACCAAAAAGTCGACGAGACACGGGCGCATATGCCACCGGATCTCGGGTTGCTGGTCCATAGACTGAGTGGAGGACATTGTGTATCTCTGCAAAGAGGAAGACGGATGAAACCGGGGGGAAGACAGTGGAAGAAAGAAGAGACGCGACAAACCTCCATCTCAAACATGTAACACCGAATTTCATCTCGATACTCGTCCTCAAGCAGGACACCATCCCGGCGAAGAGCGAGAGCCTGAGCGTCACGCCGCTGGCGCTGTTGGAGTAAAGCGGCCTTAGCGGAGCGAGGCGACCTGCCCTGGCAATTCAGAATGGGCGTTTTATGATGCTTGGAGATGCCATGAGGAGAGGGGCGCTTCCTTGGATAGATAAGGGAGTTGCGAGCGTGCCTGTTGGAAGCGGAAGATAGATCTTTCATGTCTAGTATCGATGCGGACTGTTGTGCGATCGATTTGGGACTAGAGTGAGCGGCGAGAACGTCAGTTATACTGGAAGAAACCATAGATGATGATGACAAGAAAAGAAGAGAGCTCGAAGAGTAAAAGCAGAGGCAGCCACCGCGGTGGCCTAACAAAAACACACAGAGGAGACTAACCAACATGCGACAGATGAAGTACGAGAAAATGAGGGAATAACAAGAAAGAAAAAAAGAGTCGTTGGGCGTTGTGAGTCGTGAAGAGAAGACACGTCGAGCAGAAGAGACTCGACGGTGATGAGGAAAAGAAAAAAACGAGGACAGGGAATCTCGTAAATATATGCCGGCAACAGTGCCGGATATGATATTTCCAAATTAGGCAATTACTGCAACCATCAACATTGCCTCCCTTTTCTGGCTGCACCGCCGCCGGGCCGCCTCTTTTTATTCCCACGCCCCACGTTTCTCGTTCATGACGTAGTTCTAATCGTCTCTCTCTCACCTTGTCTCCTCAGACACTCTACTGCAAATTCAATTCCTTCTGTCCTCCAACGCTGCGTTGTGTTCTATTTCCCCTGTCTCTAAAGCTCTTGTCTTTTCGCGTCTCTATGCGCAGTTGTAAAACCTCCGCGATCGGACACGACAACAAGGTTGTGTGAATGTGTGAATCCAAAAGAATGACTGGCGTGAGTGCTTGTTTGAGGATTATTATCTCGCTCGTGCTTCAGATGTAGGTCTGAGTCGAGGAGAGTTGTGGCTACGCTGCTGGGTGCCTTTGTGTTGCGGCGTCGCCGGTCCTGTGGCTCGACCACACTAGTGCGAAAGAGAGAGAGGATAAGGCGACGAGCAAAGAGGGCGAGTGGGAGATTTGTGTCGGTTCTACAACACACAGTTTTTCAAGTGGGCTCGGACGCAAGGAATGCGTTTGCAGCGTGGTGTTCGCTTGTACCCCTCCTGTTCAGGGCTAATGGCAAGTTCGGTGATACTTTTCAGTCCTGTTTTGATACACATCCACCACGTTTCCTGCCTGCAGGCAGAGATTCTCGACATTTTTCATCCATGTGCTTGCTACTTTATGTAAGCCAGCGATACCTGAAATGGATTTATCGCTTTTCATATCCACGTAAACTTCTTGCCTGTTCTTCGCCATTTTTTTACCTCTTACTTTCTCTTATTTTCTTTCTCTTTCTCTTCCTCTTTTCAAATTTATTCCTTTTGTCATTTCCGGCGCCGGTAATCGCTACATCTAGGCCCATCCAAACGGGAAGACCGGCTCTCTGAACATCGCTTGCCACTGCCGCAGGTTCAAGATCAGCTGCAAATGTGAGATGGAGGCGTCATTTATAAAGACTCAATCACATACCCCTTCCATCAGTCACTCTTATCGTCCATGATCATCAGCGTCACTACCCACTTTACCCTGGTAATTGGGTCATCTCACGTACATATTCAGACTCTCTCAGTGCTCTTGCATTCATCTATGTAATGTAGGTATATCTGTCAGACGTGCTTCTGCTTACAGATCACTTCCTCGCTGTCAATTGCGAGTCCATCTCCGCTAGTTTCACTAACTAGGAACTCCTAGGTTCCGATTAGCTGCGTCGTCTTGTGAAATTACCAACGTCAAATCTGCCTCTGCTAGTCTGTCTCATTTATGTACCCAATTAGTCCTCTCAAAGCATGTCCACCGTTTTTAATTAATACTCGCACATATAAGGCTTAGGCATCTAGGATTCTAGGGGTAAGTAAATATTACCTGTAATCTTCCAGCGACGATTCACTCACCAATTGTCAACGAAGCAATGGCTAGCAGCGCAGAGTACCGCTGGCAGGCCACTCGCGTCCTTCTGCTTCCACATGGGTCAAGATTCCTTCGTTCCATCATTCGTTCCGATAAAGGGCCCTCAGCCACCAGCCGCAGCAATTCCCATCTTCCGTAGTCTGGAAACAATTGAAGTGAGCTGAGCTACATATTGCTTCTTCTGCATCAAACTACGTTCTTGTTAGTAACCTGACTCGATTTCATCCTCCTACTTATTGATTCCAACGCTTTTGATAGCGGGTGAAATGCTCAAGGTACTGCTAAGGATATGCGAAAGATACCCGATATTATAGGCTAGGCAGCCTGGGCGTCGTCAGTCACGTCAGTCGAGCTCACAAGATGCTCGGCAAGTTTCAAGATTGACGTATGTATTTCCGGTAGTCTGCGTGGGAGGCCGGTATTTACAATACTCCTCATGACATGAAAGTGTAATCCTCCCTTGTTCCTTTACAGGTATTCTAAGAGAGTACCAAATCGAGATACACACTTTCATTTGATTTCCTACAGACCTTTATAACTACCCCTCAGTAAGTGTCTGTAAATGTCCACGTAGGAAGAAATATATTCTCTTTTTCAGATACAACTTCGTTTTCTTGACTGAAGATTCCAATTGGTTTGAGGGAGCTGGTGAGCTTGCGAAATCACGCAAATGATCTGGGAAGTGAACTCGCAACAACGGATAGGTCAAAAACGTCCGATCGTAGAAAGCGGAAACAGAAAATCTAGTCAGAAGGTCGGAGGCAGTGAAATCGTGAGTATATTTGGGTTATGCAGCGCTCTCTTTATAGTCCCTGACAGGATGTAAGTATGTATATGAAAGAGACGACCCTCGCCTACCAGCCTCGCTAGACGAGTGCCGTGAATAACGGCCAGAGAGATGAATGGTAGGTACGACCCCACCATGTTGGCTCACAAAACTCCGAGTCCGAATCGTGTCGTGTGCTCAGCGCTCAGCTACAGCAGGCTACGGTCTTACAGTTCCTCCCAAGGGCCCATGGACTTTGTAGTTCTATCATCCAACTGTACATACATACTAATAACTCCGTAGAACAATCATCAGATCAGCAATCTCCAAAACGCAAAAACACGAAAAAGGGGTCCAAGACCCGAGGCCGTAGCATAACCGTTGCAAATTCCACCCCTGTGAGGTGCACTGCTCGAGGCCGGGGTTTCCTTTGAGCAGAGCAGTTTTGCTGACGAGTAACGTATGTAAGGCGAAAGAGTCGGAACAACAGTGACGAAGTGGTTCCCCGAAATAGAAATAGATCGGGGCCGCCTACTAGGATGGCGCATTGATGGAATCTTCAGATACTAGCGTGCATATGGTAACTGCAGCCCCAAGCAACAGAGACTTTGTTTAGATCCAAAGCGCTGGAACAGCTCATTTAAAGGGAAAGATCATGTAGGCTGAAGCCTGATATATTTCGCTCGTTGAAATTCAACATGTATATACACACCACTGTCTTCTCTCTTCCATTTCATATTATCTCCAAGGCGAATATGACGCCGGGCCTTGCTGAGCCCGATTTCAGTCCTGGGATCTGGAATCATCCCGGTACGCGCTGGTACGCGCGAGTGAACGGAATATGTACTACGGAATATATGTACTGAAAGCGCAGGCTCCGGGACGTACTTAGAGACGGCTGAGTTTGTGAACTGCTGTGAAATGGTGTGATTACAGGGTATCATTCATCATCCGGTGACAAGACTTCAGTTGTGGAAAGACCAGCAAAGACCCGTGCTATGCGTGCACCTTGTCTTCACATTTTTAGATGCGTCAAAGTTGTAAATCTAAATAAAATCTCTTGTATACATACACTTCCTGACACGAAGACAAAGAGTAAGCTGAAAGGCTTTCTAGGCATGCCGTTGCAATATAATTCAAGGGTCTAAGTTCGGTAGAAAGATCAGATAAAACATCGAGAATGTCAACGACTCGACCCTGTGGTGGGCGCTGTGGGGCCACCGGAATATTCATACGTGCTAGAATGACAGCCCAATAACACTCCTGCCAGTGGGCTCAGAGATTACTCCATCGAGAATGTGATATCAGGTCACTGTAATTGAAATATCATTGAAGACTCATGGAACCAGGTCGTGTGGAGTAGCGAGAATATCTGTCAATGAAATGTAAGAAATACGAAAGTGAGAGATAATACAGAATCGAGGAGTCCTAAGGTGGTATAAAGGTCAAAGAGAGAAAAATGTGAACGCCTAATCTCTATGAGTTCCCATCAACAGCGCCATCAAATCTTGAGCATTAGCAGTTTGGTTGTTAGGCAAAGAAGGGCTTTGCTGCTGAAGATGGGGAGGTAGCAAGTGAGGCATCATGTGAGGGGGCAGTGGTCCTTGTTGCTGGCGCATTGCAATGAGTGGGTTTTGAAGCTGAGTGGAATTAGCTTGTTGAGGATTAAACTGGCCACCTCTGACCCCACCATTTCCGATACCATTCAATGCCAAGAGCTGGGCTTGACTCGCACCGCGAACATCCAAACTACTAGGATGTCCTAGATTTCCCAGCTGATGATGGACAACAGAATTCTGAAGTTGGTGTACACCTGGCGGAGGAGCACGTAGTTGGGTTGGCGGTGCACCAAATCCAATGTTGCCTCCTCCTGGGTGGAAGTTGTTGTATGACTGCTGTTGTTGCGGAGGTCCGCTCCCGTGTAAACCTGTATGCAACCCTTGCGATGCCAAGCCAGGCATACCCAAGAATTGTGAGGGGTCGTGAGGAGGTCTTCCACCAAGGTTGGCTAAGCCTGGGGGTAATCTCTGTTGCTGAGCGCCATGCAAAACATTGTGTTGGGCTGATAGAGGAGAAGGGCCGCCGCGGAATTGAGGTGGCTGAATGGGTATTCCTCCATTCCTACTAGCCTGCTGCTGGGCGAAGCTAGCCGGAGCTGAACCAGCATATAGTTGCTCGATACCTCGCTGTTGCTGCTGCTGCTGCACCGGAAGTCGTTGTTGCGAAGTTAGAAGAATAGCCTCATCCAGAGGATCAGGAAACATGCCGCCGTTTTCTCTGTTGCGGGTAGGAGGGGCAGATCGAAGGCCAGGAACAAGATTATCGGGCATAAAATTCCTACTCTCGTACAGGGGTTCAAGTCGAGCTCCATTATGCAGCTGATGGTTTTGCGATTGCAACTGTTGCTGTTGCAAGGCATATAACTGATTTTGAGCCTGTTGGCCAAATGACATGTTGGAGTTCGATGGTGCAGAGTTTGGCACGGGAATGGGGCGTTGACTCTGTAGGATGAATTAGCGTCATTAATAGGCGAACTTCAAAATCGAATGGACTAACTTGTAAGGAATTGTTCATATTCAGCTTCGCAAAAAGATCATCAACAGTCCGGTGTTCAATATTAGCACTTGAGACGCTACCAAACCCACTATCAGGCCTAGCATGAGGGCCCGGAGATGAAGAAACGAAGCCGACAGGTGTGGGGGCCTTGTTAGGGAGAGGAGCAGAGGCAGGTGGCTGCTCTTTGCCCTTTCCATCAAAGAACTTAGCGAAGCGACTACCTTTGCCGATAGCATGGCCCGCAGCAGCAGCGTCTATCGGCGCGGAATCAGGCCATGGACCCGACTCGGGCATGAATGGAGTCCGTTCTCCTGGAGGACGACGAGAGATGTCGCTGGCTTCTCGTTGCTCCTCGAAAGGTGAAAAATTTGAAGCAGTTAGAGCAGATAGTTTGGGCAAACTTTGAGAATTTTCTGCTAGGAGGGTTGTAGTACCAGAAAGACCAGAGAGCTGGACTTTAGAGGCCGAGTGGAGGCTTGCGGGTACAGAACCACCGTTGGAAAGAGAAGGGGACACAAGAGATTGACTACTGAGGGCCGGGGGCTTGCCGGGCACACGATTGCCAAGAGCGAGAAGACGAGACCCTTGGGGAGGATTGAATTGAGTGGAAGTAGCAGATGTTACTTCTACAGAAGCTCGCTCGGAACTAGAAGGCTCTGAGAGAGGAAGCTTGGAGATTGGCTTAGCTGAGGCAATGGCAGGATCGATGCTGCCAGAAGAAGGGTGTGGTGAGCCCCGAGAGTCGGCAGGGTTCAGTAAAGAGAGCAGAGAACGTGAAGGATCGTCTGTAACAGATGAGTCCAGTTTAGCTGAGGCTACCACCGCCGGATCGGTTTCCCCAAGTGAAACCGTAGAGGTTTTATGAGAAGCCACACCGTCGTTTTCTGTGACAGCGTGAGTGAACGAACGCAAAGAGGATTGAAGACGAACCTAGGGAAGGCAATGCACCAGCTTCTGATGAGGCATGATCACCACTAACGTTCTCTTGACGTGATTTCTGGGCAAGTCGCATCATCACCTTGAATTTTTGTATCTCGTCCATTGAATCCTCCAAATCTCCCGAGCCCTCGGATACTTTAGATGATTCATTCTCAGGAGCCTTGTTAGCCTTCTGTTCCTTCTCCTTCATGTTCTTCTTCCATGCTTGAAGTCCGTCCAGCTCACCATCACCACCTTTGCCTCCTAAAATTCCACCACTCGAAGATGAGGGAACATACGGCTCCATCCAAGCCGGTTCTTTCTCCTTTTCTCGCTCTCCTCGTCGTTCATCGCCCCGTGTTTCATCGGTTGTAGACTTCTTCTCCCTTCCAGTGTTTCGCTTCGACCGAGCATCACGGTCCTCGAGAGATGTCCAGCGACGGTCATTAGAGCTATCCCAGGCCCCTTCTTTGTCTCTCGCACGCTCCCGATCCCGCCTTGCAGCCAACCTCTCGTCTCGTTTACCGTCATCTCTCCATCGCCTTGAATCATCTTCTTCATCACGTTCCCGATCTCGTCGTAAATCTTCTCTGTCCCTTTCTCTTTTATAGTCTTCTCGTTCCCTGTCCCTATCTCGGCGAGTGTCCTCGCGATCGCGGTCTCGTCGAGACAAAGACGGATCCCGTCGATGTCTGGATCTGGACCGAGGTCTTTCATCACGTTCTCCGCGGCCGCTCTCAGCGCCTGCCAATTTTACCAGAATTGAACAAAGCTCGAAAGAAAAATGAGATAACACATACGCTCTGAACGACGTAAGTCAGGGACTGTTTGAATGTGAGTTATGATAAGTCAAGACTTGAAAACAGTTAGCGCACCTCTTCGCCAATCATCACTTGTTTCACCAATTTTCTTTTTAGCAGCTTCTCGTGTCTCGGCTCGACGGGCAGCTAGAGTACCTTGTGAAGGGAGTCTACTGGAAGACGCAAGGTGGGGAGCTACGTCCCGATCCTTACCACGAAGTCCGGACAAAGGAAGAGCCAGGCGGTCGCGGTCGTACTTGTCGGAAAGCTGCCAGTCGAAAGGTTTAGCAGACTATCTCCATATATACACGTTAAACATTACATTACGAAGTCGCTCTTGGCCGTCTCTGTCCCTATCCTTGTCAACATCGCGATCACGGTCATTAGAGCGCAAAGATTGGTGTTTGAAATTGCCCATTTGAGATGGTTGCGAAAGGGAAGAACGGAATGACGGCCGGGAAGGTAAATCTAACATAAAAAGCATTAGAAGTTTAGTGGACTCTAGCAGTTTCTGTCGTACCGCCTTCTTCTGCATCGCGCCGGAAGCTAACAAGACAGATGTATGAAGAAGTGTATAACATTGCACTGTAGGTCAAGGCCCACCGTCGTTCCCGCCCACTATTTGGAGTGGAAGGTTCAGAATCCTTCTTGTTAAGATTTTGCTCATTTTCCGCACTAGTACAATGAGTCTCAAAAGGTGCAAAAGAGCAAGTGGACAGAAAACATACCCGAACCAGTCCTTCAATTCTGGCATGTTGGGTGGGAGTGTCACAAGAGACGATTTAGAGAGAGCGAGAATCTGAGCTCTGGTGTATATTCGAAGAGGACGAGGACTTGGGGGCGATATTGAAGGATTGACGTTTTGCTCTGGCTTGCTGGCTTCATGCTGGGAGACATTTGGAGAAGAAAGATCTGAATTTTGAACAGCAGAGTCAACCACTGGCACGGAATCTGTCTGAATAACGGGTTCAGCAGTGGTCATGCTAGACGTGGCAGTTTGAGTAAAAAGATGTAGTGATGGTCGACTCGGTCGTATGTGCAATTGAGGTTCAAGCGGGACTTGAAACCATCATCTACACCATTAATAGTAACGCTATTTGTTTTCTGCATATGCACAAGCTCACTCTCAAGCATTTTATTCTCAGAGTACAAGTTCGTAACCTCTACCGAGATGCTGTTCGTGCCTGCAGAGGTATGCGTCTCCACAGCTATAAGGAAAGTTTTGTTACAATTTATCTTTCGTAGTCATACCTGACCGAAGGATGCGCCGCGAGACACTCGCCTGGATACGAAGCGAGTTCGAAAGAAACAGACACTTAACCGATGTAGTGCGTCGTTCACCTCTAGTTTCTTGAGTCACTTCTAAGGTGTCGTCGTAACAGAAGCTGATTGAAGAGAAAATACATCTTGGTCGACGCGAAATGAAGCAGATATTACCTTGGGGATCCTTCTAGCCACCCCGTTTATAATACCGCGGCTACAACAACGATATCATTGCTGAGGCACTCTACCAGTCGGAGGATGCCTAGATTCTACTGTGGCTACACCCATCAGCCTTAGGGAAGAGAGAAGAGTATACTTGAGGAGGATTAATTTTTGTCCGAGAAGGAAGAAAAGTGGGTTTAGAGTTCTTGTAATTGGATTTCCAGCTACACAAAGCATCGACATAGAGCTTCAATATTGTAACTTGCCAGCGCGCACTTTGACTTCTCTGCTGGCAACACATTTTGTACCAAGTAACCTCAAGTAACATTCCCTTGTGACACCTTGTGACGTGAACACGTGAACGCCCGTGAGTGAATCTCGATTTCAGATTCGATTAGCCTGAGGCAATATGATGAGGCTTTTCGCTTCGTTCAGACCAGAGGATATCTAACTCTCAACTCAGGATCATTCTTTCTCAAGAGATAGAGGATCCGAGGGTGAGGCGCCAGCCATATATCTCCTATTCTCATTCGTGTCTGTAAACCTTCACAGACAGTAAGTCACAACAGGAGTACTCAGACAATTACTAACTTGAACTTCCTGCTCTTCGTCAGCCAAACATGGAAGTTTTCATGACAGATATACTCTTTTCAGCAACGAGACATGATGTCGTTAGAAAACTTGCTTCCATCCTCCACGGCCCAGGATATGTCAATCAATTCTCGTCTCTGCTCATCAACTTCCATGTACAGCTCCATCGGCGCAAACAAGGCGGCAATAAACAACACAGCGGAAGTGGTAAAAGCTGTCTTATTGATTGCTATATAGCTTCACTGCTCACAACTTACGCCTCAGGTATCTTGACGTTACCAAGTGTGGCCATTGGAGAGAAGTTCCTCAACGAATATGGGGAGCGTTCGGATCAACGTTTGCCATCGAAGACTTGCTCTATAGGTCGAAGGAGGATTAAGTTTTCCTCAAGCAAGAATACTCAAATCAGACGTGACGTTCTTGAAACGATATCTCGTTTGCCCTATCAAGACCCCTCAGTCGCTGAAGAGGAGGAAAGGCGACAAGCTGTTCTCCGCTCAGGTGTAGTGAATGTGAGACAAATTCAATTTGGATGGGATACTCGGGATTATCTTTTCTCGGTAGAATGGGAACATGACTGTTCTGGTCATGGATGTTTGCTATTCGATTATGAACAACGAGAAATTCGAATCAAGCAAAGGCATTCATCCATTCCAACTGGCTTTCTAGTCATTGCCATTCGACTGCCATCTATCCAATATATCTCCGTTCACACCTATCTGGGCAAAGACCCAGTCATATACTTCCAACTCTGGAATCCTCCTTCGTTTGAGGTGGAAACCGATAACTCACTCCGCAAACGCCTCACTCACCTACCCATCTCAGGGCACGAACGAGTAGCCCCGTATACCTCTCGTTCACTGCGCTTGATATGTGCATCGGAGAATGACCTACGGGAATTTCAACGTCTCTACCGTGCCATTGACTCTCGTGCTCTCGATGACAACGAGTATCTCATCGTGCGTCGAAACATCTTTTCTGCTTCTGCAATTCAACAATTGCAGAGGTACTATAAGGCATTGCACTGGATTGTTGTCTTCCAGGTAGAAGCCCTTGTTAGGAATTTGGTGGTGGATGTGCAAGAAATGCTTCAACTTTTACCCCAGATTCTTCACCTTTCTCAGCAAAAAGGCAAGGTGTATACTGCAGCTATGCTTCGTCATTTCAACGCAAAGGCTACCATTACAGTATTTGACAGTGATGTTTTTGAATGCTTTAGTTCTGCTAAACGTGACTGTGCCGAGCTAGCAAAGGGTCTACCCCTTTCCACGGCAGCAGCAGACCTTAGCCTATATGATTCATTACATGTCATAGTGACTCCAACAACGTATCTTCTCGATGGCCCATTTCCAGAGCGATCCAACAGGGTGATACGCTGGTACCACAAGAATCATCACGAATGCTTCTTGAGAGTCAGTTTTATGGATGAGGGTCGCCTCCAATTCCGGTGGGTCTGGAATCCGACTCTGGATACTATGTTATTTCTGTGTTATGACTGATTCTCCGCAGATCCGATCGAAACGTGGACGGGAAAGACTTCATACACCGACGACTTGGTAAATTGTTTTCAGAAGGGCTGACAATAGCTGGCCGAAACTTCGCCTTCCTTGCCTATTCTCAGAGCGCACTAAAAGAGCATGCAGGCAAGTTCTTAAGTCTTTACAAAAGGGTCTGATGGGTTAATGAACTTGAAAAATTCTAGTGTGGTTCGTCAAACCTTTTCGTGATCCAGAGCACGGATATACAGACGCATCCACAATCATCAAGAAGATAGGGAATTTTACCAGCGAAGACCTTCTCCGTTGTCCTGCACGTTACGCTGCGCGCATCTCTCAAGCATTTACTGCTACCGACGCATCTACTGTCGAGGTCGAAGAAATCCTTTTAATCGATGATGTGACTACTCCTGACGAGAAGTATACTTTCACCGACGGCGTCGGCACGATGTCTAGAGAATTGGCCAAGAATGTCTGGGCTGAGCTCAAGGCAACAAAACGACGATCCAGAAATCGTCAGACTCCACTGTCTGCGCTTCAAATTCGCCTCATGGGCTCGAAGGGAATGCTCAGCATTGACCACAAGCTACGAGGGCACACAATCTGCCTGCGCCCTAGCATGATAAAATTTGATTCACCGGATTCGACACAAGTAGAGATTGCGCGCGCTTTCGACAGGCCCGGAAGATTTTTTCTAAATCGACCACTCATCATGCTCCTAGAAGATCTGAAAGTACCGTATGAGACGTTTGAGTACTTTCAGGACAAAGCAGTCGCGCAAGTCAGACGAGTCGCAGAGAGTCTTGAAGTTGCAGGTCGTATGCTAGAAAATTTTGGTCTGGGCACATCGTACCGCTTAACGTCTGTGCTGCTCGGTTTGGCCAAATTAGGTCTGGAAAACCTTTTCGACGACTCATTCTATAAGAGTATGCTTCAATATGCAGTGCACCATATACTTAGAGGTACATTTCATAATCATGTTTGGTACAACCTCTCATGAAGATTCTTCAAGATCTCAAAAACCATGCTCGCATTCCTGTTGATGGTGCTTGGACGCTTGTAGGCGTGGCTGATATTCACAAGCATCTCAAAGCAGGGGAGATTTTCGCTTGTATCAAGCCTGTAGATTCCGAGATGATATATCTCCAGGGGCCTGTTCTAATAACCAGATCGCCCGTGGTGCATCCTGGTGATGTTCAGGTTGTTCAGGCAATCGGAAAACCTCCCAGAGGATCTTGCTTTGAGCGAGAGCCCCTCGTTAACACTGTAGTTTTTTCTATACAAGGTGCAGGGTCCTGGCTGAAAATGATTGGCAAGCAATGTCGCTGAACTTCCTATTTCTAGGTTCTCGTCCTCTGGCTTCCTGCCTCGGTGGCGGTGACCTCGATGGGGATGTTTACAATGTAATACCACTAAAAAGGATACCTGGTTTCCGGCCGAAAGTCACGTATCAGCCTGCTGAGTACGCTCCCGCGAAGAGGAAGTTGCTGGATCGTGATTGTACGATGATGGATGTTGCAGAATTTGTCATGGAATACATTCATAGCGACGTAGGTCGGAATTCTTCATCGCATTCTTAAAGAACTAAACGGCTCATACATTCGCAAGGTACTTGGCCTTGTTGCTATAAATTGGTTGACTATAGCGGACCAAAATGCTATGGGCATTCTGCATCCGGATTGCTTAAAACTATCCCAGCTTCATAGTGATGCTGTAGACTATCCGAAATCTGGCCAGGTAACTATTATATTTGCCGCTTTGTCCATGTTCATCCATTTAATCAACATTGATATAGCCTGTTGATCCTCAAGCTATACCAAAACTACATTTTCGCAGGCAGCCAGATTGGAGAGCCCCTGAGACAGTTAACCCAAGCTCAGCGCATTACTATGAGTCGCAGCGCGCGATTGGTCGACTTTTTAGGAAGATCGACCTTCCTATGTTACACTCAGAGAGTGCACCTTCCAGGCCTGAGCGAAGGAGAATCCGACAGGGTCGTCCGCGGCGAGAGGATGTAGATGGACTAACTGACTCGCTCGGCCATGTCTACATTGATGACAACGATCTAGTGATTGCTCTTGAGGATCGGCTAGCTCAATTTCACATCCCCATTCATGAGCCTCACCGTGACATTACACTGGATGTTTCACAGATTTGGCAGAGTTACCTCTCTGAGTTTGAGACTATTCTTGGGTCTCATACGTTGTCACACGGAAACACTGCGATATTGACAGAAGAAGAAGCGATTCTAGGAACGATTGCAGCAAAGACTTCGCAGCCACGTAAGAGATCAGATGCGATGGCCAGGCTGAGGCACGTACCCAAATTCCGTTGAACTGACTGTGGGCTGACCGTTGAAATCCCAGAGAACATACTGACAGGCTGGTGAAATCGACCAAAGAACGACTCGCAGGAGATGATGATCAAAGTAGTGAAGAAAGCTGCTTGAGGGCATGGGTAGCTTGGCAACTGTCGCGAACACAGTCCAGAACGCCTGTGGTAGGCGCAAGGAGTTTTGGTTGGATCGCTCTCGGAGAAATTTTTGACTCTGTCAAGGAGATTGAAGACAGAGAAAGAGAATTTGTGCAAAGGCGATTTGGCCGCTAGTTTAGTCTATCTCTTGGTAAATTACAACACCTGCATGTTTGCCAATGGTACAATAATACAAGTGATGAATGGATAAAATGGCCGGCCCTTGGTGAAACCAATACGAAATCCTAAGCTTGATTGCGCAGAACTGCAGGACAATCAGGAAATTAGAAAGATACAACATCTTAGACACGTACTGAGGATAACCGAATCACCACTTGACGGATAGTTAATCATAGTGGTCAAGGCGAGATAGAGAGACGATGCTTACCGAAGGAACATCTTACTGATGAAACGATCCTTGTTGACTGGCTTTTTGTTTTTCCCCTTCGGAATCTCGGTCCACATCTACAATATATGTATCCGACACTCAATGAAGAACAAGTCAAGATACGTACCTCCTTCACGTTCTCTAGAACCTGGAAGGCAGTGTCAGCCAAGCGAAACATTACAAAAAATACTCTATTCACCATGTTACTATGTCTGTCAAATGCTTTTACACGAGCTAACAGCTTCTTATCGTTTCGCAGAGAGATGAGAACTTGGGTATGGTTTCGAACTGCTTGTTGAAGGACTGACAGTGGACCCTGTGATATTTCATGTTCCTCCAATTGCCGTAGTTGAGCCTCGTCTAGCTCGGATTTAGGAACGTGAACATACTGACTGAAGGCAAATAAGAGATCAGCAATTGAGCTAAGAAAAAGGTAAAGGTACGGACCTCATTTTTGAGGGTTAACTAGGGAGCTGGTTTGTTTAGCCTTATTTATACTTCTGCGTTCAGTTTCCTCGAGGCCTCGAGTCCTTCCGCCTTCCATTTTCGTCAGTCACTTTTTTTCTCGTTCTTCATGGGTCGGTTGAGGCAAAAGGGAAAGGCTGGTGCAGCCAAGGCCTATGTTACTCGCTCGGCAGCTATCAAGAAGCTTCAATGTTCTCTTGCAGACTTTCGTAGATTGTGCATCCTAAAAGGTGAGTCAAGTTTTGGTTCCAATAGATCCCTGGATTTATCATTACACTTGCAGGAATATTTCCTCGGGAGCCCAAAAGTCGAAAGAAAGCAAACAAAGGTTCATCTGCTCCTACTTCATTCTATTATGCCAAGGACATTGCATATCTTGCCCACGAACCCGTCTTGAGGAAGTTGCGAGAACATAAAGCGTTTGCAAAAAAGTTGTCTCGAGCGCTTGGTCGTGGAGAATGGAGTAATGCCAAAAGCCTAGAAGAGAACAAGCCTGTGTATCGACTAGACCATATCATCAAGGAAAGGTGCGTCGATGCAAATCCCGAGATATATTTTCGCGGCTGATCACATTAATTTGTTTCTACTTTTTCAGATACCCTACCTTTATTGATGCTATTCGGGATATTGACGATGCATTATGCATGGTTTTTCTTTTCGCATCTCTTCCTTCCAACCCTCGCCTCCCACCGTCTCTCATTGAGAACTGCACCCGCTTGGCAGCTGAATGGCAATTATATATCATGCATTCACAGTCACTACGAAAAGCGTTTTTGTCAATTAAAGGAGTTTATTATCAGGCCGAGGTGATGGATCAAACTGTGACATGGCTTGTCCCCTACCAATTCACACAAAGTGTTCGTTCATCTACTCCGCACCTTGTTTAACTGCTGACTGTTGTTATAGATACCTCCGGATGTGGATGTACGAGTAATGCTTACCTTCCTCGAATTATATCAAACATTGCTCGGCTTTGTGTTCTTTAAGCTATACACGGATGCTGGCCTTGTTTATCCTCCGCCGCTTGACACGAAAAAGGACGAAGGTGCAGCTGGAGTGGGAGCATTCCTTCTTCTGGACGCCGTTCATCAGTCCACCAATAAGATCATCCCCCAAAAAGTCGTTGAAGTTGATGGCCGACAAGTATCAGGGAAGGATGTCAATCGCACTATCAAAACTCTCGCATCTTCTTCTGAATCCAACATTGTGGACGTGGGCATGCCGACACAAGTTGACACTGAGGATGCTGAAGAGGAATTTGTGCCGCAACCTTCCAAGTCCGATCCTCAGTCCACGACAACGCTTACCACGTTAAAATCGTTAGAAGCTTTACCTCAATCCTTAAACACCACCCTCTTTGCACCATACACCTTTTTCCTTTCTCGGGAGACTTCAAGACCGATATTCGAGTTCCTAGTGCGGTCTTTTGGGGGTCGCATAGGATGGCCAGCATCCTCGGGTAGCGGATCGCCTTTCGATGAATCAGACCCATCTATAACGCACGTCATAATTGATAGGCCTGTTGTAGAGCAAACACATGAATCTCCTGAAGAGCGGGAGCGGAGACTCGGGAGAAAGTACGTTCAGCCGCAATGGGTAGTTGATTGCATAAACGCTGGCAAGATTCTGCTCGAGGGGCCTTATGCACAGGGTCAAACCCTTCCTCCCCACCTAAGCCCCTTCGGTGAATATGAAGGTGCTTATGACCCTGTTGCTGTGATAAGTGAAGACAAGCACGAGGTTGCTGAGGAAGGGGATAGCGAGGATGATGATGTTGAGATGCCTGACGATGAAGATGAAACTGCTATGAAAGCTGTCGCAGAGGCTGCCGCTGAAGATGCTGCCGCTCTCAGAGCCGCTGAACTTGCAGCTGAAGCTGCTGGCGTTGACCCTGATGCCTTTGAGAAGGAGGTCTCGAGGTCGCGCCGCAAGCAGTCTCAGAAATCTGCAAGTGGTCGTGTCGAGGATGCGGAACAAGACATGAACAAGATGCTGATGAGCAATAAGCAGAAGAAACTATACGAGAAGATGAAGTATAGTCAAAACAAGCGTGCTATGGAGGTACGGCTACTGAATTCTTTTGCTGATTTTCACTCATGTCTACTTCCAGCGTGCAAATCTAGAAGAGAAAAAGAAAAATCTTCTGAAACAAAAGCGAAAAGCTGCGAAGACATAATATATGTGCTCTTTCGTATTTCCTCGTCTTCAACGCTAGTATCCCACTACATACATAATAGATATATTTCCTGAATAAGTGCGTTCATTGTGAGAGAGCAGTGTAGTGAGTTGGCCTTATGTCATAAGCGGCAATATGTAATAGTTTGTTACTACAATCTCAGCATCGACAGCTCTCGTATACACCGTACATGCTCAATACTTCACGAATCTGCACAAGACAGCGGCCTGCTAGTTGATTGAACTCGGATTTCTTAAGTGAAATATCGAGTCTGCTCTCCTCTACACTCATTCATGACTGGACGAAACCCATTTGGCTCAAAAGACCATAGCTCTCATTCGCAGGAAACCCCACCACCACCTTCTTACAAGGAAAGCAATCCTTCCCCAGTGATATTTGCGGAAACGACAGTGACGACGACAGAAGTAGTAACAACTACGACCCAGACTACCACTCATTTCTTTTCCCTACCTCTCTGGAGGAAGCGAACTGCTGTACCATCTTCGTCCCAATCCATTACTCCCAAGTCAGCATCGCACAATAGCGTGGACGAGATGGGACATTTAGGTGCTTCGAGGCTCATGGTTGAGAAAGATTTGCCCCCTACTCCTCCTAATGACTCAGACCAGGACCAAGGCAGTCGCGACTCCCGTTTGAACTCTCAGCGAAACTCTGTCGACGAGATAATGGAAGAGAGCATGCTACCATCGCTTTTCCCTCCTCCTGATTCCACGAAACCGTCTTCTTCCAAAGATTTATCTTCTCCCTCTAGGTCAACCGCTGCTGCTCTAGCCCAGGCATCTCTAGGCATTGGTCTCCCCCACGTCCTTCCTCATGCATCGCCTCCCAGTTCTTCCCCTGATATCAATAGCGTTGCATTTATTGTCCCACCATTTGATTTATACTCAGACTCGCCTTTTCCTCCAGGGGGTCATCCTCAGTCAAAGACGAGAACTCTATCATCAGCAGACCGGTCCAAAGTAGCTGAACCCAAGACCTCGAGTCGACGTCGCACACGTGGTTTATCTCTAGGTCCTGCAGCATTACTTCAACTTGGATCACCCGATTCAAAGGGAAAAGGGAAGGAGAAGGAAGTCTCCGGCACTCCTGTCAAATCACTCACACGGAGAGCATCATTCTGGTCCAGAAAGAAGACAACGCCCCACGAAAATGACACGCCTCCCCCGAAGAATGAACTGAATCTCGCCCCACTCCCCTATCTCCCTCCAATTTCACCTTTTAACGTAGACCTACACACCGGGGTCTCTGGTTCGTTAGACCAGAATGATGTAAACCCTCATCATTCCAGAGGTCTTTCGAGAAGCTACTCAGAGCGTGCTAGCTCGACGCTTTCTTCGCCAAGGCCTCCAGATCCTGGAATACCCAAACCCCAGAGAATATCCCGCAGGCCTGCAACTGCAGACCCATCTGCACGGCCCAATGCCGCCAAACTCATATTATCAGGTTCTAATGAGTATTTAACATCGTCACCCCCTCATTCTCCCGCAGCAGATCACGAAATGTCATCATCTTACAGCGAAACTGATCTGCCTCGTAGGCCTCGAGCTCAGACAAATCCACCCCTTCTACATCGCCTGTCTATGAACCTTTTTTCCTCGTCGTCATCTCACTCTCCATCTTCATCGTCACCAGCACCTCCAAATACGTCTGTACGAACATCTCTATCTCGAGCCGCAGGTGGTATACCAAAGCCTCAAGTAGATGAGGAATCTCCAGAGGGCTACCTGAGTCGTTTGATGGACTCGGTCAGCAAAGCCGAAATTGCAGGTATCCTGGCTTCGAGGCAAGTTAATTGATTCTCTTTCTGATGTTCAAGCATTTCACTAACATCCCTCAAAGCAATGACGATTTTCATGTTCAAGCTTTGAGGGCCTATATTGGTCGCTTTGATTTCGCTGATGACCCATTGGATGTAGCCCTTCGTAGGCTACTCATGGACGTAGGACTTCCTCGCGAAACCCAGCAAATAGACCGTGTTATGGAAGCATTCGCTTCAAGATACTACCAAAGCCATCCGAGCCTCTTTACGTCACAAGGTACCTATCGCTAGACTTTATTCCTGCAACTGTTATACTGAATATTTTAAGATCAACCTTATATTCTCGCTTTTAGTCTAATCATGTTGCATACCGATGCTTTCAATAAATCAAACAAGCGAAAGATGACCAAGCCCGATTACATCAAAAACACAAGACTTCCCGGTGTTGCTCCCGAGGTTTTGGATGTGAGCCTTGGTTTGACTCATAAAAAATGCCCTTCGATTGACTGTATCTAGTGTTTCTACGATAACATTGTATTTGCTCCGTTCATCTTCATTGAAGACCCAGTCGATGTCAACGGGCAACGGGGCTATATTCCCGACGGGAGCCGAGTGGTATCGTCTTTGAATAATTCTGTAGGCTCTTCAGGTGGCAGTAGCGGCTCGACGCTTCTTGGAAAAGGAAACAGGGTTGATCCCTATTATCTCATCACGAATGTAAGAGCTCTTGTAGTTTCCATTTCAAGGGATAATCTTATTGACTTCGCTGTACAGAATTTGCTCGATCCTCTTCGTGTAACTGTCGAAGTCTTTGTCCCTCTCGTCAATCCTTATTCCTACGAAGGTACTGGAGGAGTTTGGAATGAGGAAGAATTACAGCACGCTTTTGCTAAGGCTGATGTCATTGTGGTAGGGACTTTGGATCATAGCAGGATGCCACCTACATCACCAATGTTTAATGCGAGCCTAGGGCACGCTGCTCCATTTGGCAACCCATTGGGAGCATTTCCAGAATTGCCTGTGCCAGGCTCAGAGACATGGAATCTCAGAGTTACCAAGGTCGCTCTGCTCAATCGCAAGGATGATTTATCAGAAGGTCATAGAAAGGCTTCGAACAGAAAGTGGAAAACATGGGCCGTCATTCTGACTGGTTCGCAGCTGCTCTTTTTCCGTGATCCATCCTGGGCGTCTATATTATTCAAACAGTCTCAGCCTTCTGAGAGTCACGTCTTCATTCCATCGCCCGCTATTTTCAAGCCCGACGAAGTTTTTTCGGTCAAGGACGCCATTGCTGTCTATGATCGGTCCTACATGAAGGTTTGTTCAATAAACATTTTTGTGATGGTTTAAGGTACTTATTATCATGATATGCCGCCAGCATCCCAATGTTTTCAGATTCGTCATGCCGGATGGCCGTCAATATTTATTTGGGACCTCGAGCGAGACAGAAATGAACGAATGGATATCCCGAATCAATTATGCTAGTGCCTTCAAGTCCACAGGTGTACGGATGAGACCTCTTGGAATGTCTGGAAAGGATGTTCAACTTACTGGAGTTGCTGCTGCTACTTCCCATCTGCACGACCTCCAATATATCAATCAGGCCAGAGCGAAAACCTGGGATAGCGACGCTCCTCGCGATCTTATGGGTATGCTTACCGGCAACTCCGAATCCCTTGTCAAAAAATCTTCCCCTAAACGCAGAATCACGATCATGTCTGACGACACGGATCCGGATGTTCCTATGGCTCCGGAGATTGACGGTGCGGATCAATTTAAAGCAACATTCGACCAAGTAAAAGCGGACCTAGCCGCTGGTCGTTGCGCCTCGCCAGAAAACGGCTCTCCTACACGCGATGCTTCCACAAACTGGAGCTCCATCACAAACGAGACTAGTCGCTTCCCTTCTCGAACTCGAGTTGTACTCTCGAAGATCCAAGAGTTGGAATCTAGGCTATCAGCCGCTCATTCCCAGCTGGAATCAGATATGCGCTTTGTTCGCAACATTGCCACTCTGACTCCTTTTCAGAGATCGACCCGCGAGCGGCTATCACTTGCAGTTCAGGGCGTGTCAAAGCGGGTAATGCAAGTCCGTCTCGACATTGAGAGACTAATGTGCCACCGAGATGTGTTGTCAAATGATTTAGCCGCAGAAGACAGGGATTGGAGTCGAGCAAAGAAGATTGCCCTCAGAGTTGCTACCGAAACCCTGTTCAGCCATAAAGACGCATCTGTCCCTCAAATGACGTTGTCATTTCACGAGTCAGAATTACCAGCTTCTCCCCCAGTACCTATACCTTCCAAACCTTATACCCCTTCCTCTCATAGACCGGAATCTACAACTGGATCTGTCCAGTCGTTCCATTCCGCACTGGATTTTGGCCCAGAATGGCCATCTCCAGATGACGTCACGACGTCGAATCTCTTGGACGCCTCTCGTCCATTTGATTCTCCAAGAAACAGTAGTTCTGCATCTCTGCGAGGCTTGGACTCGCCGAAAGAGGAGTCGGGCACGCCGCAGTTTGAGCGAACTTATCAACTCGGAGCTAGACTGGATGGTACCTCCCCCCGCACGAGTAGTGATGACATGCGCCACGAGAAATTCTACACCACTCAGGAGAGCCCTGAGGAACAAGCTGAGGACTGGAATAAGACACGTTGTGCGCAAAGAGTTTCACTAGTCCGCGTTCCATCGACCCTTGCACTATCGGCACGTATGTTTGAGCGGGGAGTGACGCCGGAGGAGAAGAATTTGTAGTTTGCTTTCGAGTCTACATAAAGTATGTACATCATGTAATGTCAGTATGTTACGATAAATTAGTGGTGCCAGCAGTGTCAAATGTTGTACATGGACTCGGTGAACAGTGTGACAAGCGTGAGGCTGATGTGACGGGACGCGACTTTCTCCGCTTCGGCTATTCGTTTGTTATTCGATGATATATCTGGAATTTCTTTTCGCTTAATTCGGGTTGCTAGCTCCCCCCCAGCTCGTTGAGATACCCAGGAAGTACGCTGAGCACTCGGTCTTCCACAGTTTTGGATTTTCATCTTGTGGCGTTGTTTTTTTCTATTTAATAACAACATCTGACAGTTATTATACCCTTAATGTCGTCAAGTAATCATGGCCATTCAAAACCCTCCCGTAACCGTAATCGTCTCTCACTATTTCTATTTCTCTCGTCATCTAGGAAGTCTTCTAAGACCAGCACCGCTGGCATGCCTTACTCACCAACGACTTCCTTTGCGTCTCATTGCGAGCACATGCCTACTTCTCCTACTGCCTCTGTTGCTGCGCACTCCCTCGCTCCTCCAACTCCCATTGCATCTATTGCTTCTCATTCATTCATACATATGGATGCTGGTGCGCCACTCTCCAATGAAGCTGTACCTCCAACTACCAATGAGCTGGACGCGAAGGAGAAGGCAAGGTTATTAAAAAAAGCACGAAAGCTTAGCAGGGTTTTTGGTGACGATTCTGCCCTTTCGCATGTTGCCCCCGTGAAGCCAAGGCCGAGTAGCTCTTCGTTACATCGGAGATCGACTTCGTCCATAGCTGCGAGTGCCGAGACACATTCTTCTGGGAGACGACCACCGCGGAAGAGTCCATCGTACCCAGAGATAAAAGCCGCCTCTTCTGAAGATAGCGGTCTTCTTCAAATCAATGAGGCACCACCCCCACTACCCCCGCTTCCTACCGCAGACCAATTGCAACGGAAGATCGCTACGCCTTCCAGCCAGGCGTCGCCCCCGCTATCCGCGCTTTCTACTGCAGATCAGTCGCAGTGGAGAATCGTCACACCTTCCAGTGCGCCTGCCTCTCTTTCGCATGAAGAGTCATCGTCGCTCTCCATCACAACCACTTCTTTGAAGCCATTGCAAGATGATCAGCTCTCAATCCACTCCATCACACCCACTACACCTACCTTCCCTTCCGCTGAACAATCGCGACGTGCTAGAATGGCTAAACTGCGCCGCTTTCTAGGCGAAGATAATATTCCACCTCACCTCGTTTCTCACCCCTTGCGGAGTCGCAAGAGCTACGACTCTTCATTGGCTACACTCGCGTCTGCGCCTCCCCAAGCAGCTCGGACAAAATACGTGAAGAGGAGCCAGTCTCTTGCACGCCAAACTCAAAGAGAAGATGGCGAAACTACAGAAGATGCTGTAGACTTCCATCGCAGATATGTGCAGACTTTTGGTAAGATGGGCCACAGACAGAATCAGAGAAGAATCCACACTTCCGCCTCTGCGATTGCTGAGGTCAGTGTGTCTTGCAGTCAAGTAAAATCATTTGCTAACGTAAGTTGCTTGTAGACTATCGAGGCTGTCGAGCCGCTTCCTTCGAAAGTAGACCCGGAGAAGACGCTTCTCAAGTCTCAGTCAATGGCATCCATAAGGACTGTCTCTACTACTACCGGTACTGAACCACGGCCCCCTACTATCTCGTCTCATCAAAGCTCTAAGCATCCGGACGTAGGTGAAAGGATACCCGCTTCAACTTCCTCTGGTAGTATCCAGAGTAACGAATCAAACGTTTCCGATTCCGGAATTGATCCGAGCTTTCGCGAACGTCGACGTCGAGCAGCCAAGTTGGCACAATTTTTTGGAGTTGGATATCAGGATATCTCAGCTTCGTTGCCTATTTCGAATGCTGTGCCTTCTCTGCCTTCTCCGGGGTCAAACTCCCCTCAGGCCGGTGTACAGGTTGACATCAAGATGAATAGTAAGAAGTTTTGGGGTTTCAGTGATGGCCGAGGGACTTTGAGAGATGCTGACATGGCCGATGTTATTGACAAATTACGGGACCTTAGAGCATCATGAGAAGGCACATTTTTTTACCCTACGCTTCGTTATTTTCCTGCATGTACTCTTTGCCCCTTGCTTTCGTCGCATGCGTATTTAACACTTCATGCTGTATTAACTTCACTTGTATGGCTCATCCCGGTGTAATCCGTAGTAACGCTTTTCTAATTGCGGTCCGTAATATATGTCCCGCCACACGAGGCGTGGCGCAGTCTATGTGGGGAAGGTGTGACGGTGAAACACATTTAGATCGTTTGCCTCCTACGGCATGCTCTTCAAGCCACTCCGACATGCTCTTCAAGCCACTCCGACATGCTCTTCAAGCCACTCCGACATGGTACCTGTATATCTGTGTTTGCAAACCGCAAAGGAGCAACTTATAAATATATGCAGAGTAAGGCGCGGAGCATTTCCGGCATCATTTTTGTGGGGGCACATACTGAATGGTAGTCCAGTCCTACTTGCGCAACAGAATGTATATCGGATCTCCCAGAACGATATTGGTCATATGTCTGAACGATCCCGTCAAAGACATGAGTAGGCCTCCAAAAGAGGCATAAGCGGTTCTAGTTGGGGAAACGAACGTCAAACTACACATCGCAGAAGAATGCAAAACATACACGAATTCTGACGTTCCTCCGTCGAACTTGTACACCTAATGGATGAAGGCATGAGTAATCTAATCATACGCAGAATGGCATTGCTTACTTTGCCGTACATAACATAATCGTAATCTTCCTCCAAACCTTGGCGACCTTTTCCATCGGGCCTCCAGACATCTCTTTCCTTGTCCTCATCTTCGTTTGCATCGGCGTTGGTTGCAGGAGCCCCACGAGCCAACGAGGAGGCCAATGCGAGAGCAAAGCTCTGATCTTGTCGAAGAGGGAACAGTTCGACATTAAAGTCCAGTGTTAAATCCATATCATAGTTTTTTGAATGTGCATATAGCCTCGATACTACATAAACCGGTTAAGTGCTGGCGCGTCAAACGAGTCTACATGATATCAGCTGGAAGGCCGAACCTCGATCGAATTTTTTGCCTTCTTTATCGATAGCACTAATACTGAAAATGTCGTCGAAAACGATATTTGACGAAGCGGAAGTCATAGTGAGCGAAAGAAGGGAACTGGCCAAACAAGTTCAAGCTAAAAATGCGTCTCTTGCGTCTACAATCATTTGCTCGTCTTCCAACTCTTTCTTGTAGATATCAAAATGCTCGTTCATCCTCTTTTGTGATTCGAAATCCTCCAAATTCTGTATCAAGAATAGTGCCTACACCCCTGGTCTTCGTGTCTGCAACAGGATGGGATAAATCGTCTTCCTCCAAAGGGTGAACAAACCTACAACCTGAATCTAGGCCAATGGTGTTTTCTGAAACTTGTTAGGCTAACTGTCTTTGCTACAATGTTCACTGAGAAAGGTTTCACTACGTTGGACGCTGATCTGCCCCCTCCGGACAATTTTGGCAACGATTCGGCTAGAATGATGCAGCACTTTGAGTCAGGTACGCTCTCTCAGTTGGTGTAGTTCATGTCGATTGCTGAGCATCTCCTGGTGCCAAACAGAGCTCCAGAGTGTAATTCGTTCATCCTTTATTCCTTTTCCCCCCGTAATTTTTGCACGAGGAGTAACGTGCCTCATCGCTCAGACCTACATCTCTTCCCATCCAGCTACCGGTCTAGTCCTCATCTCGCCCCCATCTTCTAACACTGCTGTATCCCGCTCTATATTACCCACTGCCTTGCCTGAATTTGACTTTGAACCCAAGTTCCCCCTTGCCATCATAGCGACTGCTCAAGAAATGGATGTTTTACAGGCCGAAAACAGATTGGCAAAAGACCCTGGAGTGGATAGATTGGTAGTTGGTGATGTGGAGGGACAAGAAGCTTTCTTGAAAATTGAACAGTGGTTAGATGAAATCGGTGTCTAAGCAGCTAGGGCAGATTTTCCATCTCTGTTTTTGTAGTATAACTATTGAAGTGTATGTATCTTTATTCTACACTTCAAGCTTCAAGTCCAACTTATGAAATGCAGGCAACGAAGGAAAATTGAGAATGGTATACATTAAATAAAACATCATTAAAATTAAATACACAACGTATAGTATATGCAGTCTCGTCAAATGAGGTCATGAGTTTATTTCTTCCAACATTTCTTTCTTGATTTCTTGTTTCGCTTCGGACACGCTTGCCAATCCAGGCAAGACTATTTTCCATGTACCCCGCGAAGCAAGCACACGATGTACCTGATGCTGAATCAATTCATGAAGCTTCGGGACATTCGCTAGTTTTGCGCGGCTACCCATGAGGGAAGCGGTCTCGAGGTCTAGTGTGAAATTGGGATGAATAGAAAATGTTAGCACGGGTGCGGGTGCATTTGGCAAGGGGGGCATCATCGTAATCTGTAACAATTGAGTGAGTACGCGAATAAGGGCAAAGCAATTCATATCATTTACCGAGGATTTGAAAATTGACAGCGAGATAGTGAGCGACACTGGGAGGCGTGCAAATAATGGCATCGGATAGTTGAATAAATAGGAAGTTGATAATGAGACGGAAACAGAATCCACGTATTCGAGGTCAAACTCGACTTGCTATATAGCAATTTGAGGCAGGTAGTCTGTAGACAGAAGAAGCACTCACAGATATCTGGGGGTTGGGAGATGGATGTATTCGACGACCGCTGCTTAATTTTGGAGCTGAGGACCCTAGATTGACTGAGTGCACTACGATACGATCCTGACAAAATAATGAAGACAATGTATCATCCGAAGGCAACTTTTTAGCCTACGAGAAAACCAGGTGGCCGGATTTTATTCGCGTAGTCTTCAATTCGTTTCCGAGCAACTTCATCTCCTTCAAGGCCTGGCATATCGTCCCGAAGCTTAGATCTATAGACGTCTACAATCTTGAAGAAAATTACTTTGTGGTAGAGATACTAATAGATACTACTTGCCTGCTGCAAAAGCGTGTTCAGCCACTCAGCTGATTCATGCCCCGCATTCAGCTTTTGCTGGTCCAGCCCTAGTGAGCTCATCTTGTGGCTTCGTAGTATGGAATCACTATTGACTCTTGGATGATAAGAGGTGGATTCAAACGGATACTTTGTCGAATCCAGGAAAAGATATTTGAGGATGAGCACGAGAAGAAGGAGGATAGAAAGTTGTCCGAGAATGAGACCTTGGGTGAAGGTTGGTTGCAGAGAAAAGACGTAGTTATTCCCCATTCTGTAAAGCTGAAGTGGAAAGGAAGGAGGGAAGAACGCGTCAAATAATTGGGTTCATGCGTATATCTGCGTATTTCCGCTCGAGCCTTGTGATTTCATGTACACGTGATTGTGTGAAAAGAAATAATTTTCATTGCTTTGCCTTTTGAGATTCGATTATASTCATGAGCTCTCTCCCCTTTACAGCATTTGTTTCCTGGCCTTCTGCCCCTTTCACGGAAGTATTGGTCAGGAAAGCTCTGGCTTCCTCGGATACTTCTCCTATAATAGTTTCATCGCTATCCCAGGCAACCCAGGCATCTCGATTGCTGCAATGGTCCACTTATGATGACATTGAACATGAACTCACCAACTCCAAACATGACTCTGTCATATCCTCGTCTTACACTTACCGCAAATGTCTGATTCGAAAGCACTTTTTGTCGCGTTGCATCTTCTCGTATCTCACAAAGCACCCCTCTTCCATTCTGAAACATACCTGGCCTCGAACATTTGAAGTAGAAATTTCTTACGTCGACGAGCTCGATGAACTGTTCGCTGACGAACTCTGGGAACTGGGCGAGGAACTTGTTAATACACAGAAATGGTGGATACTGAAACCGTTGAGTACAGCCCCAGAAAATCAGCGCATGGGAGCATGCCCTTACTCTTGAAAACGTTCAGTGGAATGGCAGATCGAGGCAACGGAATACGTATCTTCAATGATCGTGTGTCATTAGAAAAAATCTTCACCGAATTCGAGGATGGCAGCGACGACGAAAGTGAAGATGATAATTCAACGGCTGTCGTTACCTCGCAGTTGCGACATTTTGTGATTCAAGTAGGCTGCATTGAGATTCTTTCACTTCAATCTATCTGAGTGTCTCTGCAGGAATATATATTGAATCCGCTCTTACTAGACCCTCGCGAAGTACTAATTGCTGGCTCTGAGAAACCAGTACGTCTTCAAGGCCATAAAGTCAGTATCCTACTTTCTGTATTTTCAAACATGACTTGTTGATTTGTTGTTTTCGATAGTTTCATCTACGAGCTTATTGTGTTGCATCCGGCGCACTTAAGCTGTATTTGTATAATCGAATTTTAGCACTCTTTTCCGCTGTTCCATATAACGTCCCCGATGCAGAAGCTGACACTCTCGACCTTTCACCTCATCTCACAAACACTTCATTACAAGCCCACCGAGGAGAAGAAGGTGTCCGTCTCATGGAGGAACTAGTTGGATGTCATATACTCTCCGAATCTGACACCGGCCCAGACGATCTTATCTTGACAGCAGAAGATGTATCCAATATAACACAACAGATGACCAGTACTCTTGCAGAGATCTTCAAAGCTGCCTTAGACAATCCCGTCAATTTTCAGGTGCGAGATCTCACACAATCGAATTTCTCTGCTTTCCTCAGGCTGCATACACAGGCCCTTCCTAACGCGTTCGAACTGTTTGGTGTAGACTTCCTTGTCGCTCATAATAATGCAGGATTTCAGGTCAAAGTGCTTGAATTAAACGCGGAACCTGCAATTGAATTGACGGGCCCAAGATTGGCTTGGATCTTGGAAGACCTTTTTGTTGCTATAAGAAGAGTATGTGTAGATCCTTTCTTTTCAGAGATTCCGCTGCAGAAAGATTGGGCAATTGGAGATCAGAACTTAATTAAATGTCTGGAAGTCGAAGTGCGAGGGAGTAGGATATAAGATATACTACAGTAAACGTATATATTTGATTAATATGCGCTGCGAAACATATTTCCTGCTATCATTTTGAGTCTGAAGCGCTGACTTCTGAGCGACGCGTCGCGTGGGAAGTTGTTTACAGCTCTCCCTTACGGTGATGTCGACTTCTGTAGGTCCGTCGACACCGTCGCGAAAGCGATCAAAATGGCAGCAGTCAGACGAAGAAGATGCTCAGCCACTCTCCGTTAACCCTATAAAGCGCCGAGTCAAACCGAAAGTCGCAAAGTCACCCGTTGCCTTGCCTGCCCAAAGTTCACCTACCAATTCCTCCAAATACACTTCACATAGCGCCTATGTTCCTCCTAGAACCCGTCACCCTCATATAATACCCTCGAGATCGGTTTACAGCTATGAGAGATTAAATCAGATTGAGGAAGGGTCGTATGGCGTTGTTTTTCGAGCCAAGGACAAACAGACGGGTGACATCGTTGCTTTGAAGAAGCTGAAATTGGATGAGGAGAAGAACGGCTTTCCTATCACTGCACTGCGCGAAATAAATGCCTTGATGTCTTGTAGGCATGAAAACGTGGTTGGCATTCGGGAAGTGGTAGTGGGTGATACCTTAACTCAGTACGTACTACTTCACGTATATTTTTCAAGCTGTGTTACATTTTATGTCAAAAGAGTTTTTGTCGTCATGGATTTTATTGAGCACGATCTCAAATCCCTCCTCACGTTGATGCCCTCGCCCTTTCTGCAGTCTGAGATCAAGACGTTAATGATTCAACTGCTGTCTGCGGTCAAACACTGCCATGCCAATTGGATTCTTCATCGAGATTTGAAGACTAGCAATTTGCTAATGAACAATCGCGGGACCATCAAGGTGGCTGATTTTGGTTTAGCTAGACGGTACGGAGATCCGGTGGG
The DNA here is from genome assembly GCA_003987895.1 of Neonothopanus nambi. Classification (NCBI taxonomy): domain Eukaryota; kingdom Fungi; phylum Basidiomycota; class Agaricomycetes; order Agaricales; family Omphalotaceae; genus Neonothopanus; species Neonothopanus nambi. The sequence goes on from RCHF01000024.1 coordinate 47,644, forward strand.
AGTGGGTGGAATGACGCAGCTTGTTGTGACTCTCTGGTACCGGTGCGCTTGTCTCTACCAAGATGTCGAGTGGTTCCAATAACACTTCTTAGGGCACCGGAAATTCTTCTTGGGGCTAGCACCTACTCAACTGCAGTTGACATGTGGTCTGTTGGTTGCATCTTTGCCGAGCTGTTGCTAAAAGAGCCGCTGTTCCAAGCCAAGAATGAGCTAGAGCTTCTGTCGATGATTTTCAAGCTCTTGGGTCCTCCCACTAATAATACATGGCCGGAATTTTCTTCATTACCTCTTGCCAAAACTCTCAGTCTTCCATCGCCACAGCCTCCTCAGTTCCGCCAGAAGTTCCAGTATATGACTACTGCGGGCATTGACCTGATGATGTCTCTGTTAACATATGATCCAGAACGTAGAATTTCAGCAGAGGAAGCTTTACAACACCCGTATTTCACGTAGGTTACTAAAACATCCTTCTGTGTTACCTTTTTTCACTCGGTGTTGCAGAGAATCTCCCCTTCCAAAACACCCTGACCTATTTGGGTCGTTCCCGTCTGCAGCAGCAGGAGAAAAGTGCGTGTCATTTTGGTTCTATTACTTTTACAAGGCACAACTATCGGCTTTTTTTCTCTAGAAAGCGCAAGGTTTTCGATAGTCCGTCAGCTCCAGCTCGGGCAGCAGATTACAAGCTTCTTACAGAATTTGACATTCCGTAGTCTTCAAGTAGTGCGATATAAATACACAAGATTAATTCGTTTATATTTCGGCCAACTTATATGGCTCTATATATTTTATCGACGACAAAGTGAGACTATTAAGTAAGTGTGAAGACAGAAAGAGCAAGACAAGGCATCCTGTCTGTATACCTTAATCATCGGGCAAAGAAGCTAGATGTTCTCGCATTTTGTGGAATCGCCTGCCTGTGCGTTCCATGTCGCCACACTTGTCGTAATACTCTCGTACCTCTTCCACCGTAAAACGAGTTTCGCGGGCGATGCTTCCCAAATTCTGATCTATGACATGCTCTGCGACTGCAACAGTGATAGCCAGCTGAAGCGTATCGTCGGATACAGTTGAATCGTCGCTGCATCGCAGTATTTCAGTCTGCAGCCAAACAGAAGAAAATTTTGAGAAAATCTCACTCGGGTTTCGCCCGCTTCGGGTCGTGACCATCGTCAAAGTCTTCATCTGCCTTTCTTTTTGTCCATGCAGGTGGCTCATCGGTTCCAACCTTTATCCTCCATTCCGAGTCTTCTTCACTGCCCAATGGGCCACCATGGGGAGGAGAAATTGATGAATTACCGGGGTGAAGTTGCAACAATCCAGCTAAACTTTCGAGGGGTGCTTGAGCTATGGTCACCGGATGTTCAGCCTGAGCAACGCCTTGTCCAATATCACTCGTTCCAACAAGGAACTCGTCTAGAGGCGGCTCGATAGGACCATCCTTGGCGAGACGTTTTCTCTTTCTCTTTGGTTTCTCCTCCGGTTGCCGTACATAGCCATACTGCCACTTCTCACCCTGGTTGGGTTTGGTCTGACTGACGATAGCGTCAATAATCTTGTCAAGACGCTCGGCGTTCTTTTTATACCGCTCACGCCATGATTGCCAAGTATGTCGGTTCACCCATCCATAATTCTCATGGGTTTTCTAGAGAGTAAGTGGTCAGGAATGAAGATGACCCGTAGAACCCACATACCATTTCGCAGAGTTGTTGATACAACTTATTTCCTGTCCTGCCACCAGTAGATTTGTACGGGATTTTCGCTGCTATCCATTCACAGAGCTTCTGTTCATCGTCCTCAGTAAATTGAGTTCGTCTGCGGGCACCTGCATTTAGCCGCTCTACTAGAATCAACACAAAAAACCGCTTACTCTTCACCTGCTCTTCGGCCGCCAGGGTTCTTGAATACATGAGGCGTAAACATGACATCTTGACGCTCGACACATCTGTCAACCCAATCGAAAGACTCGATGTATTTCTGAGGAGTAAGGTGATATAGTTTGACAAGAGCATTGAAAATGTCTGTCTTTGGATCGGCGAGAATGACACGCGCAATATCAATGGGTGCAAAAGGATTCCCTGCTGAATGCTATGAGCAACACAACCCCAATATCAGCAGCAATTCTAACGTTGAGTAAAAGGCGCGAAAGGGGGAAGACGTACCATAATTCTCTGACAAAGAGCTTCTCTGAACTTGGGATTTGATATGCTCTCATGTATATGTATTCCCATCGGCGTGCCATCTTCAACGAAGATGGGCTTCAGCTGCACGCCTTCAGCTATGCAAGCGTCGACATAGGTGTAAGGCACAACCCATCGTTCTTGCCGGAAGCAACGCTGGAAGAACCCTTCGGCGTCTGGAGAGCTAGGATCGATAAGGACATAGCCTTCTTTTGGTGGCTTCGAACTTAGTTCTCCACCTTGAGACTACAGTGTATATGGTGAATAAGACTCGTTTTGCAGGTAAAAGTATAATTCACAGTGATAGAACGGCTCAAAGCCTCTTGTATCTCCGGTACGATTTCTTGCTGGATGAAGAATTTGAGATCTTTGAACAAGCCCTACGAGAACCAGTTGGCCAATTCATGAGAAAAGATCGTGAGCGCACCAGAGAAATCTACAATTACCATTACCCCAAGTTTAAGGTTGGGTTAGCGTTCGGTGGTGAGTGTTACGCTATCACGTGGCTGTGTAAATCGTTTGTAAATATTATTATCAAAATAATATAAATATTTTAAAATAAATAAATTGACACAATTTGAGTCTTGACAGTTTGGGCGTCATTCGACGTTTACGACTCTGAGGCTCAAAGGCTCAAGGTAGATACAGCAGTATGCTCGGTGGCTTACTAAGGATCATGGTTTCGATTAGCCTAGCCCAGAACAATACCGGAAATTCGAAAGGCTCCAGACACATAATGATATGGTACAGTGTTGAATGTAGCAATACCTAGACGGCTCTCGTAATTCACTCTCTGCAGATCATCGTTCACTCCAGCACCTTTCCAGGGTTCATGATACCGTTTGGATCGAAAAGCTGTTTAATCTTCTTCATCCATGCAATACTTACGTCGCTCTTTGAATAATGTAGAGCATGAGTCTTCATGGCGCCTATTCCGTGTTCAGCAGATACTGAACCTCGATACGATGCTGTGCAAGAAACTCTAGAGAAATCCAACAGCAGGGAAGCGCAAAATTCTCACCGACAAGTTCGTAAATAAATGGTTCCAAAGCGTCTTGTATCTCCTGTGAATACGAGCTGGCAATAACATTTAAATGTAGGTTGCCTATAAAGACGTGGGGTGAGCAATGGTAATGTAATTACAAGTTTTGAAACAGGCACACCATCCCCAACGTGTCCGTAGCCAATGACGGCCTTGACCCTGTCATCCCCTAGCAGACCTTTTTGCCTGAGATGCTCCCTTGTCCGATCCACGCATTCCTTGAACGACGACAGTGGGACGGAGATGTCATACTTGTAAGCCTTGCCCTCCTTCGAAACAGCCTCGGTCACACCCTCGCGCAGAGCCCAAAGGGAGGAGAATTGAGCAGGATTCTGTGCAAGAACCCCGGTGTTGATGAGAGGAGTGTCGGCTTCAAGGAGACTTTCAAGAAGATTGTTCAGTTTCTGGCATAAACCACATTAGAATACAGCAAGAATGAGTGCCAAGTTATTACCTCTTCATCATGTTCTCTTCTTCCACCACTAGTCTCGACAAGTACAAAGCACTCGGCACCTTCAACCTCCTCTTCACTCAGCGCACGTCCTTGACCGTGTTTTACAGCCAAGTCATAAGCTGTTCGGTCGATGAACTCAAACGCTGACAAAATCTCGGAAAGTTGCCTCTTGACGGTTGTGTAGAGCGGCAGAACGTTGTCAAAATGAGGTAAAGCCAGAATAACATTGTTAGACGCTTGCGGCGCGGGAGGAGTAAGGATGGATACGCCGGTGATAACACCAAGAGTGCCTTCAGCCCCGATAAAGAGCTGTTTAAGATCATAGCCTAACATTCACAGTTGAATACGCGATCCATGTAGCAGAGAAACATTTCTAACCAGTGTTATCTTTCCGTAGAGACGTCAGTTGATCGAGAATAGTACCATCGGGTAAAACGACTTCGAGACCAAGGACAGAGCCGTGTAAAGAGCCGTATCGCAGTAGCCTTAGACCTCCTGCGTTTGTAGAGACATTACCGCCTATCTGACAGCTACATGATACACCCCATACGAAAGGGGAACGGAACAGGAATGCGCGAGAGGCAGAGTGTAGAGTGTAGAGGTGAATAAGATGAGACTAAACCAAAAGGAAGGGAGGAAAACAAGTTAACGAACCTGCCTTTGGCACCAAGATCAAGAGGCATTATGTGGTTATGGGGAGCCACGTAGTCTGTGAGAGACTGGAGAATGCAGCCGGCATCTGCGACCAAGATTCCTGAGTGAAGACACAGTATTTCAGTGTATTGGAGCAGTGGATCGATGAGAGTAGCTGGTACCAGAGACGGGGTCAAATGAGCGTACTTTGTTCATGTTGGCGAGCGACAAAATGACCTCGTCTCTAAGAGGAACACTTCCACCAACGAGACCGGTGTTGCCGCCTTGAGGAACGATACCGATCCGCTTTTCATTGCACCACTTGACAATTTCGCTTACTTCATCGGTTGTTTTTGGTTTGAGGACCGTAGTCGATGTTCCGTGATACTTGCCCATCCAATCATTATTGTATATGTCGAGCTCTTCAGTTGGAGTAGATATGGGAGGACGAGTGGAAAGAATAGCAGCTGGAGAAGCGAGAATTTTTGCAAAATGAGTTACATCAGAGTCGGAAACAGAGTTCAGGCGAGATGAAAATGAAGAATTATATCGTCTTGAATGAATTCTCAAAAGAGTGGACAGTCGACTGGACCACATTTTTGAGAAACTGAAGTCTGGAGAAGAGAATTGACGGAGCTGAAATACATATATAGATAGTTGTTCCCACGGCGACGACCCTGGATGGGAGACTGTTGAGCGGCAGAAAGACACGGAAACTTGGGAAGAGATGCAATGAGTACCATGTCCAACCTCGCCGACGCCGACGACAACTCCAGCGACACTCACGACGTCCAGTACGTCGACCAACCTGCTGGTATTGTTGAAGTCAGCGACGTCCAGGTCAGTCCCAAGAAGACCCAGAGCCCTGCGACAACCACCGCGACAACGACAGAACCCATGACCGACACTGCAAGTGTCCACAGTGCACCTGCCGTCAGAGTTTCCAACAACGACCAGTCTTCCAATACACCTCCGTTGTCTGCACTTCCTCCACCGTCTCCTTCGAGAAGTACCCACAGGGACAGTCCCGACGACCGTAACCGTCTCTCCAGACGTAGATCGACAGTTGAGGTACATGCCCTTTTCTCGCTTTTTTCTTCTCTTTTTAATTCTAAATGTTCATTCTTCTACAGCCGCGGTCTTCAAAGCGATTGTCTGGTTTTTTCAATAATCTCATCCATCGACGCGACGGACCTGCCCGGGGTAACACTAGAGATGAGCAACCAGCAGCTTCATCCTCATCTCAACGGGAAAAGTCAGATAGCAATGACCCATCTAGATCATCATCCCCGACTCCTCCCACTCTTGCACCTCCTCCAAGGCTGCCTCCTCCGACGTTGCAAGAGCTCGGTCTTTCTTTGTCCGTTGTCACTCCCAACCTTTCTCCCTCTCACTTCAGCACTCCCCCATCCAGTGGCGCTTTCTTATCACCACACTATTTATTGCTTTGTCATGCCCAAGGCTTAGATGTCCTTCCTCTCGTTTCTCCCCCAGAACCCCAGCCCTATGCCCTCATTCGCCGTGTCAGCTTCAAAAGTATCGTCGTCATGGAACACCGTGGTGTTTTAGTAGCTATTGCAGGCCGCCGGGATGGCGTCCGAGTGTATGCCCTTGAGGAAATTCGAAAGGCTGTAGAATGGCGGATGGAAGTCGAAATCCGACGTGAGAAGGAGCGCATGCGGAGAGAGCTGGCCAAGAAGATTGCCTCTGGTACTGTCTCAGACGTTCGCGATTCCTCTGACAAGGCTCGCAAGCCTAGTTCGTCGACTCCGCCGCCTAGCGACTTTAACGTCCGGGCCGGCATTCCTCGGAAGGGTTCACATGGCCATATTCCACCTCCATCCGAAATTCCTACACTCCTCGTTCCTAGAACACCCACCGCCCGACAATCCAGAGCCTCTTCAAACACATCCCAGGTGTCGGAGCCATCGGGTCGGCCACCACCATACAGCGCTTCGGAGCACACCTCGCCGCAGCAACATGTACTACGACCTCGCAATTCGACAATATCACTAACTCCCACCAGATCTCGGTCCAGGGGAGGCTCCATTTCAGACGTACTCAATGCTCCTCCAATATCCCGTGTCAACACCGAGGTAGCACGACCACGGGATCCCGATTCAAAGGAGGATTGGGTCGAATCTAGCGACGACGAAGCTATCAATGTCGTGGCTGCCGGATCCAGTGGCAGTCAAGCTTTGGATGAGCGGACTAGTGTGAGACACGCACACAGTCCCAGCCAATCTACCAATAGTGCGCATGCGGTCAGTCCCCCGCATCCTCACACTAGCTCTGCTTCCATATCTCGTAGAAATCGCCCCGCAAACCTTGATCTCTCTCTATCACTCACGAACACCGCTGTGGCTCCTTCGGAACCCTCACCCGCGCCTACTTTACTCACCCTCCGTCAAGCGCTTTCGCACTCTCCGCCCAGGTTGCGAGACCTAGCGAATGGAGATCACACACCGGACCCGGATACGCCGCTTGGGGATGGAGATGACGACGACGACGATGGTGGCGTGGATGGCCAGATTAGTTTGACCCAGGCTCTGTTGGAGAGCCGCTTACCTCATCTACCCCCGCTGGGTACCAGGAGGCCTCAACAGCCTATACTGATTGCAGCGTCACATCCAGTGGCAACAGGTGATGATGAGCCATCGAGTCCACGAACGTCCGATGCACAGTCTGCTGCCTCGTATACGAGTGATGGCTCTCATGCGACATCAACTGCCAACGGAAACAATCGCCGGCGGCGAAGGTGGTCGGTAATGCTGGGCCAGTCTTCGAGTATCTCGCCGCCTTCTGGGTCAATTCCTAGTAACCACTCGGCCTCTGCGATTGCTCCAATGCGTGAGCGAACACCCACTCTGCTAGCGCGCTCTAATTCTCGTCGCTCCGATCAATCCGCCCCGCCACGTCGGCCTTCCTCTGCCGGAGCCGAGCCTAATTTACCTTCTCCTGGTCTGATTCCACCCCTTCCCGAAAATGCTGCCATGGTCTCTTCTGCTTCTGCTTTTTCCTCGCTCAACTCTGCAGCATCAATCACCTCGGCTACATCTTCCTCCACATCGCGTTCACGATTCTTACCGAAAATCATAAGTAATGCAATCAATAACATACGTTCAGACAATGACAGACCTTCATCGGCAGGTGCCTTAGATGCTGATGGAGCGAGGAAGGTAAATGGCACTCCGGTCGTAGCGCATGCTCCACCACCCAAATTGGAATATGTCAAACTGCCTGGAACCAAAGGCTCGTTGATGGTCAAGGCAGTTGAAACTAACAAGAAGAGGTTCGTTCATTTCATACTAGTTCATATCCCCATTGCTGATGCCGACTGATACGCATAGCTTCTTGGCGATTCTTTGCGGCGAGAACGGTGAAAAGGTTGAGCTATTTGCTGGAACATATCGGACAGCCTTGGGCCTCTCGCGAACCTTCATCCTTCCTGACTCACCTCGCTCTCTGGAACTTCAACTCCAAGGTGATGATCTTGTAGAAGTATTTCTCGTATTTTCTCAGAACGTTTTCGGTCTTGAGCCCGCTACTGTGCGCGTCCGCGAGGTGCGCATCGGGAGGGCTGAGCGTCGTGCAGCTCGCCGTCGCGCAAGAGAAGCTCGTAACGGCGAAAATGCTGCACCTACGAACGACTCGGAGGCACAATTTCCCGGAGAGGAGGACAATACAAACGTTAACGTGAGCATAGGAGTGTCCGTTTCTGTCGGCGCTACGGTTGTGGCTAGTGGATCGGGACCTGCTGGGCCGCAGACTCCACCGTTCGTTGCAAATCAACATCCAGAGCAGGATCGAAGCACACCTTCGACTATTGCTCCCGCCACCGTCGAGACAGTGCCAGAGAACAATTCTGAAGCGGCAGTTTCGTCTTCTGCGGTAGCTCAAGCAGAGGAATTGGTTGCCCTTGCGACTGCGCGAATGGGGCCGTATACAACCTTCCAACAGTTATCCTTTGCCCCTCAATTTCCTCTAGCATCTATTGCGGATGAATATGTCATTCCTCCAACATATCCTGATTTCATAGAGTATCGCGCAGAGCATGAACCGTCGGAAGGGAGTGGAAGTGCAGGTGGAAGTGTAGACCTGGCACAGGTGAATTTCTCGCCCCCGGGCCTTCCGGTACCCACGCCTAGTGCCCCATCAAAGTGGTTCTATCGTGATCCAAAGGGTGTTGTTCATGGTATGCTTTTTTCCCCATTGAAGACCAACTCTTTCTCATTACATACGTAGGACCATGGAAGGCGTCTTTAATGCAAGCCTGGTACAAAGATGGGCTACTACCTCCAGACCTTCCTGTCAGGAAAGAGGAAGATAGCGAGTACATGCTACTAAAAGATCTCAGACTCCAAAGTGTGGATCCCACTCATCCTTTCAGAGCCCCACGCACTCCATCCTCAAATGCTTCACCAGCCAATGTCTTCCAGCCCTCAGACAAACCTCTCCTAAAACCGATCTCACTGTTGGCACAACCGCGGCATTTTGGTCCACCAGCGTTGTTTTTCTCTTCACGCGGTGGCCACAGTACTGCTATTGTAGATGCCCGGGGACGATCTGTCCTTAAGGGTCGATTTGTCTGGAGCGAAGACGATCGGCAAGGCGACGATTCAAAGCCTATGTCATTGACGAGTCGGATGGGAGATGTTAAGCGTTTAGAGGCGCTTGACATCAATGATCGCTCGGTTCTCATTGCAATGCGTCAAGGTGGTGTAGAGGCAGTTGACCTTAGCGACGCTCTACTCAGGCCAGCGGATGAATCGCGCACTATGCTGCCACAGTTCAACCCAGCTGTATCCAGCATCAATCGCCGCGCTCCGTTTGTTTGGAGGATTGGAACACCTGTCTCTTCATCTCCGACTTCTGCTACAATCCTCTCTGCGCGACCTAAGACTGGCCATAGTCACATGGCCAACCTGGCCAAGAACAAGCTCTCATCAGGATCAGCCAAGTCACCGGCGGGCAGGGCAGAATTCAACATTGGCGATGCAGACGGGGAATTTCATGATGAAGTTCTTTTCCTAGGACGAAAAGAAGACGAAATTTATATTTGTGAACGAAACGCGGGATCTTTCCGGATACTTAGAATCAGTCCTAATACCTCATGATTCTATTCTATCTTTATACTTGACAATTTTTTCTGCCTCTCCTTTACCTTACGCATGCATGCATGGGTTCAAAATATGTACAGTATATATAGGCTGGACTTCAAGTAGACTTTAAATAATCACAATCTGCTGTATCCTCATACCTAATAAATTATATAACATTGATTTTTTATTTTCGTGCTCTGAACATGAAGCCAAAATTCAATGTCATGAACGCTTTTGACCGTGACATGATCACGTGGAAGAGTGACGTCATGCGTCAACGGTTGCCTCATCGAGTTGCACCCTGTAACCTGTTGCACCAGCAGCTTGACCATGTCCCAATTCCCTGACTACTACCAAATTCTGAACGTCCCTAAGTCTGCATCCCAAGAGGATATTCGGCAGGCCTACAAGAAAGAATCTCTCAGGTTCGGTCATCCTTTTCTGCTAGACTCCTGGCTCATCGTCACAGAATCCTAGGACACACCCCGACAGGATAGTCAATGCTACTCCTGCTGAGAAGAAGAAAGCTACGGGAAGATTCCAAGTATGTCTGTAGTGTGGTCAATCATCTCTACACCTTTTCATTCATTCCTTCTCGTGACAGGCTGTTGCAGACGCCTACTATGTCCTCTCTGATACAACAAGACGAAGAGAATACGATGCTTTGTATTCTTCTAGAGCATCTAGTGACCGCACACAAGATCCTGGTTCCTCTTCGAACTTTTTCTCCCAGTTTAGTGGGCTGTTTGGAGGTGCTGGTGCTGGTACACGAGCTACAGGAACTCAGCCAGATCCTGAAGGCGTGTTTGCTGATGTCTTTGAAGAGGTGCGAGTATTCCTCTTTCTTACTGATTAAATGCTACTGAGTCGTGAATTCAGCTTCTTCGTCCAGAGGTGGAGAAACGAGTACCGTGGTGGGCTTATGCAGGTGCCATTTTTGGAGGCGGTAAGTCTACGTCATCATGCGAGATAAATTATGATGCAACTTGATATGTAGGTCTCGGTTTCATAATTGCGAACCTTCCCGGCCTTATGCTTGGAGGATATGCTGGTAGTCGTCTAGGGGCTATACGAGATGCTAAAGGTAAAAGCGTCGCCGCCGTGTTCAACGACCTGGGTGGTACCCAAAAGGTATGGTGTCTATCTCTTATGTGAATAGACTCTGCTGACTAGGTCTGCTGTACACAGGCAGAGGTAGAGTATTTCTCAGTCGAACTATCTGGTGATACTGACCATGATCACAAATAACAGATTCTACGTGCTCTTGCTCTGAAAGTCCTCGGTTCTGCTTTCTGAAGATGATTTTGGATATTTTGGATAATTATTCTATTTTATTTTATGTTTGTTGTACCATAAGGCCCCTAAACAGGAAAGGATATTACTTTATATGGTACATATGACGTAAAATTATGCATGTCTGATTATATCTTTCAAAAAAAATAGTGCTACTTTCCGTGAAGACAAATTGTGTGTTTCTGCTCGTGCAGTAGTGGGTTACTGCCACATTTCTCCAACCGAGCTATCATCCATAGCTAACACCGGTTGCAAGGCTCGCAGCGCCTCATAATCTTCTGTAATGCCTCCCGCTCCATTCGCCATGGCAAGGCTGAGAGCGGCAAGAGCTTTCTCGGAGCGAGATGCGCTGGGTGAATATGGATCACCAGCTGCGGGGGCCAGGCTAGTGACAGCTATAGGGGGCAGTGAAAGAGAGGTGATGGAGGAACTGGCAGAAGAAGTCGAATGAGATAATTCTGGTGTTACAGTGGGTAGCTGGACAGATGAATGATGATGATTCTCCAAGTGTTGCGAAAATGGATCCGACGACGAGTCAGACATATAAATGGAGTAAGGAGAGGAGAAACGTTCCCCTGAACGAGCGTCCTCCTCCATTGAATGTATTGAAGGAGGTCGCGAGGCCCTTGGCTGGTGGCGAGTGTTGCGAGACAAGAAAACTTCCGGAATATCGCCAGAAAATATTTGAATATCGTCCTCGCCTTCAGAATCAGAGTCAGCCTGTAGAGCCGGCGTGCTTCTGGCAGGGACAATCAGCGAAGATCGCTTTCGGCCCCGCTTCTGAGCGTCCTTGACCTTTGAGTATGCATCTGATCTGGACCGAGAATGCTCGTAATCCCGCATACGCCGCACAAGTCCTTCTCCGTTTTCCATTACACTCCGTCTAAGCTCCCAGAAAGCACTCGATTTGAGGCGACTCAGCTCGGAATAAGAGTGGGTTTCATTTTGAAGGTCAAACTTAGAGACAGAAGTGGGGTTAGACCCAGAGTGACGTATTCGAGCATCCTTCTGTGGGAAGAGGTGAAACTCGGCGGAAGTTGCAGCAAACATAGGTGTAGGGGAAGCCATCAAGACGCGATTGCTGTTAATTCGATGAGGTTCTGGCATGAAATCGTCGTCTGAACTTGTACCAGAAGGCTGAAAGGAGCATTAGGAAAATACGACACTAAAGGTCGCAAATGAGACACTGACTGAAGTTTCCCTTCTGCGTCTCTTAGACCTCCAACCTTCAGCGTCCCATCTGTGACTAGAAGAGCAATCTGAAGCAAAAGGGCTGAATGCAGAGTGTGGGTAGGCTCTCTTGGTAGGTCCGCGGAACGATGCTTCAGGTGATCGACGATGAAGGGAAGAAGTAGAAGCTGATTGCGACCGGCGCCTGTAGTTCATCGGCTGCGAAGATATGGACGAGGTCTAATCAATAATATGTAGCGAAAGGCAAGACTTTGCACAGAGGCCAATGGTAGTCGAGTACAAGGAGGGGCAGTGGTTGCCGTATACCGCGCGTAATAAACTGTATGTATAGTTTACATAAGTTATGTATCAGCCACTAGGTTTTTTTTTCCGAACCAAGTCTCATTATAGCTACACGCTGGCTCTCAATTGCTATTTGCCTCAAAATTTACGCAACCACGCTGTTGGTCCGAGTCGACATTCCGGCCGGATTGACGTTGGATTGACATCGGTCCGACTTTCAACCTCAGATAATCCTACAGTAACATATTCAAGGAAGCTACAATATTGCAATTCACTTAGTACGAGGTCTTCACCCTGGAGCTCGATTTTTCAGGATGCTTTTCGTCTTGCAAAAATGGATAACAGGATTGCACTGCTAGGGATGGCTGCATTTGGATTCATACATCATGTCGCGGAGGGAACTAACACAAGACTATAGCTAAAGCAGGATCCATGGAACACCAGACGGGATGGGAGTTTGGGAACATTCTAGTAAGAACAGTTCTAGTTCTTCCAGTCCAGTGCAAATGCGTAAATGCCTACTTACCGCATTCGAGCTAGTATCGGGGCAGAATTGGGAAATCATCTTTGAAACGGTCAGCCTGCAGGTTACTTGTGACAACAGAAGATCCTACCAGATCAAGAAGGCATTTTCCATCTGTAGTCATTTGCGTCCTCAAAACATCTAAATACGCAGTGTCGGATGCCGAAGCGTCGTTGTGCAATAAATTCTTCAGGTCTTCGCAAAACGTTATCGTCCAGGGAGAGCATAACATGAATCGCACTGTCAATAATTTATGGCTCAGATACTGGATATCCAGTTTCACTAGAGACTGTACCGGCATAGGGATCTGAGGCATGAAGTAGCCGAATCAAGGCCCTGCACAGTAATCGAGATACCATGAGTGCCACAGGTTCCTCCTCTCCGACGAAATGTTGCCGCATGATCAGAGACAGTGTATCCCGCGTATACTCCCAGGCTTCTGCACAGCAGAGGGAGTCTAACAGACGGTCGGTATGTATCAGGTGATGAGCAAAGCTCGCTAAGGTTGATTTTCAATACAGCATACGGCCCATGAACACGAACATACAAGCCACAGAGAGATTCGAGCGACCGGCATCTATTGATAGCTTCCAAATAGCGCCCTGCATTAGGGAATGCGACTCTGTGCCATGAATCGAATACGCGATTACGACAGCATCGCGTAGATGATTAAAGGCCTGGACGCTCATACTTCCCTTTGAAAGTGTATTCGTAAGGGATGTCAGCAAACGAATAAAGGATTGGTTGTGAAAAAACCGTCGCCCTTTGCCGTTCCAGATAAGAGTTAGGAAAGACAGGATAATTTTAACCCTTTTGCATTCAGCATTCGTTAAGTCATCTTGGCCTGCTTTGGGAACAGTGCATCTGGATCTGGAGCATAAGAAGGTCTGGTGCAACCCCATATGACGAAAATTCACCTTCTGCACTGAAGGACTACTGTATGCCTGTCAAGACATGAGAGCGAACTGGGTATAAAAACGTACACTCATCCACCCTTTCGACGAAGCGGAACTTCGGGTCTTCGCATATTCTTACCAGTGCGCCTTCCAGGCAATCTTCGTGGAGAAGTGTCAGACACTCGAGGAAACTTGTCGCATCTAGTAAAAAGTTCTGTTACTGGAAGAATAGCTAATGCAACCATTCTCTTACAGCGAAGCTCTTGACATTTAGTATCACCGAGTAAGAGAACAAGAATTCCTAGCAAGTATTGCCCCAAACTCTGTGTAGGGAGCAGCGTCAACGGTTCATCGCGCAGCACAGAATATCGTAGTAAGTGTATGAACGCTTGACAAGATTTTGAAAGCACAGTAAAGAAGGACCTCTCCGTTTGGGATGGTCTTTCAAGCAATATTTTCATGCTTTGTTGTAGAATTTCCTGTATATTGAGAAATATTGTTAATTCGTTGATATCCTGGACGAAGTAAAGCGTCACCATGATAGCCAACCCGGCAATCGATGGTTTTTTCTCAAGCGTTCTTTTTACAAAGATTTGGCAAAAGGCGCTATCCGGAGCATCTATACATTCCAAATGATATAGCCAGGTCGAAGTCTGCAACAATCTCAGTCTTGTGTGGAAATTTGAGAATTCATCATGTACCAAACGAACTACGCATTCTGCGCCTGCAACTCTAGAATCATTGTAGGTCTCCCATATCCAGTAGACAGTATCATCCAGCTGCAAGGCCACAGTTTGAGCAGGATCAAGATTTGTCGATGGTGAGATATTCAAACCTCCTTCTGCGGAATCAGAAGGTGGGAATACAAAGTGCACCATATCCAGAAGGCCGGACATCGTTCGAGGTCTCAACGGAGAGTCTGCATAAGTTCGATGAACTTCCGCGTTTGATGCCTAGTAGCAGATTAGCCATGCTGCAATAACTATGCGAGGAGACTGGTCGAACGGCGAATAGATTTATGATCATTGCGTAAGTGAGACGCATTTGTTTGATAATCGTGTTGCATGAATACGGTGCCATGAACTCATTGCTTGAAGCCAGGGCCAGTATGTACGCGTCCAGAACCTGAAGGAACTCTAACGGTCTGATACTGCAGAACTATGAGAGTCAACAATCGGGGAACGAAGAGATCTGCATACTTGTGAGTATCTCTCCAGGGATTAAAGTCCGCTAGTCGAGGCCCGACAATGAAAACCGCGTACGCTAGTTGCATGGCAAGTCTTTTAGCAGCCGGAGATGCTTGACTCGAGCTCATCGTATACGCAACTTTGGTCCACTGGTCTAAAGTGTCATATTTTAGGACAAGTATAACTTCCAGGAGACTGCATACGAACCGGGGAGTTGAGAGGCAGCTCTGAGGGCGTCATTCTCTTGGTGTGCCTTCAGCGCTTCAGAGAGGGGCTGACGGAGCGAAGATCCACACGCGAGTAGCACAGTTACATCTGCCATTTTGATCAGGAGTGCGTCTACCCAGCAAACAATGGTCGAAGCAAATGTTCCAGGGAGTACCGCTCGTGCAGCAATTTTGTGAAACACCGTTCTGTAATCAAGAAGTAAAGACAGGAATGACGGTCGAACTAAAAGAAATAACTATGATTCAAACCAGGACGACGGAACAGGAATCAACTCACCAAGTAGCGAAAAAAGCGGAAGCTGTTCAGTTGCATTTTCTGTCATCAAACCTTCAAGAAAATTAGATATGGCAGTGGACGCCTCCAGTATCATCTCATGGGCTCGAGTATTATCCTCTTACACCTCAGTGTAAGTAGTAGAAAAGGTTGTGGGCACACTTACTGCGTGAATATCGTCCAAGTGAATACCCTTCAATGCTTGCATTGCAGACACAACATTTTCTTGTATGGTTCCATTGACGTTCCCAGACGAGTTAGCAGAAGAATTAGATGAACTAGGTTCTGAAGAACCCAAGTCTATCCACCCTATCATGGAACTTTCATGGTCAGACTCTGACTCGGTACAACTGTCGCTGTGCATCCTGACGAGGAGAGTCAGAGGCACTTGTCCACAGCGTGAAGACACCCGAACACGGTAACTAGGGAGGCGGCCCTGAATGACAGGTTGAACGCCGTGAAAGAAGTAAGTGGGCCGGTGACCGCCAGTGCAACATTGTTTTGAATGTCTACAGTCCTTGTATGTCTATAAGAAATGTAGCAACATCTGTTCTACACTCTAATTCCTCTTCATTTTGTGAGAGTAGCTGTTCAAACGCGTTCTCAGATTCATTTGTCTGTGAAATGAAAAGGTCAGCTACTGAATCCGTCCCAAAAGAACATCTATGGCATACATTCATATCAGAAAAATCAAGCGTTTGCCATGTTTCATCTTCTTCAGCACGTATGATGGCGAGCATTTCTCGCCTGACCGTCGATAGCTGGGCGAGGTTTCCACCTTTGTCGTCTGTCCTTCTAGCAGAGACCTGGACTTCCTTAGATTCTCCTGATACCGAGGGTTTCTTTTCCTTTGGGGGCACTAGCACAGGCGGTTCATCGGGGTCCGGTGGAGGGCCATCGTCTGAATCAGAATCTGAGTCGGCACCACGACGTTTGTGTTTTCGAGAGAGTATATCCAAGTAAGTCAAGGTTGGTCGAAATTGATGTGTTTCGCTGATTGGATGTAGATGTAATTCACCTGCCATACCATGTTAGTTTGAGATGTAGGAGGTAGTTCAATACATCACACTACCATCGCGAACTATGCCCAGCATATGTGCTCCTCGCTGTGGAATCTCTTCGCTCTTCAAACGAATCTCGGTTAAGCGCGGCTCCTCTCCCTCCCTCTCTTTGCCTTTTCTATCCTGGTTCTTTTCGCGATCGTCTTGAAGCTGGCCGGCACCAAATTCACGGCCGCGTTCGCTGTTCCATACTTCAGGTCGAATGTCTGCAGGAACGTGTATTTCGACTTTGCGAGCTTGGGGTTTTATCCGGGCAGAAATCCGCTTTCCACTCGCAGATGCTGAAGGAGGGGTCTGCAGAGATCGAGTTAAGAGCGGAAATTGGTGGATCTGCAGAGACAGTCTATTTGAATAGCGTATAGGTAGACTACTGACGATCTCGTCCTCTTCGTTCATGACTAGGACCTAAGCGCTAAGCAGTCGTGGGAAGAAAAAATCAAATGTCTGAAGTCATTGACAATGCCATGGTTCGTAAGTACAGCGACCGTGTGTGTATGCAAAGCTACAGGTGCGAGTTGAACTTTCACATGTTGAGAATGAATTAACAGTACACTATGTTTTTTCCTTGTTTAAAGTCACAGAATGTCTGCTTCGGTTTTGCTCGTCACGTAACCAGCTTGAGCTGCGATCATCGAATGCGAATCCCTGCAGCACTGTGCCATCTGTGCTATCAAGAGGAACCAATGGGGTAGTCCTACCCGACGTTGGGAATTGTGCCGTCGGAGAAGGTCCTGGTAAGTAAACTGGATAATGGGATGAAGGCGGTCGCATGACCGAAGTGATGGAGGGGGACAGAGGAGGCTCAGAGACTAGCGAGAGTCTCGAACTCCATGATGCATAAGACTGCGTTAAACCTTGCATATCATCAAAAGGATCATCTGGATCCACGCTGCTTCCGGTTCTGCGTCGGGTCTGTCGAGTCGAAACGGAGTTGTTCCAGAATTTAGGGCCAACAGGTCCCGGTCGGTATTTCCCGTTTTCCCATCCTCGACCTTGCCAGACAGGAGCAGTTTGCAAGAGAAAGTCCCTCTCGTGCCGGCGCACTACTCGACCTGTGCTATGAATGGCCAAGATTGAAGTTACGGCCACTTGGAAAGAAAGAGAGCAACATATCAATTTAAGCAAGAAGTATGAATGATGTCACCTACAATTTAAACTCATCCAGCCACCGACTGACAAGCCGTTTCTGAAGTTTATGCCTATAACTGCTAGAACTCCCACAACCACACAGCAAGCTGTGATCGTTGCAGTATAGTACAACTGGCATAATTTAATCAATCCAAGCAACCATCGTTTTTAGTGCCACATGACTCACCTCGTCTTTCATCACTTTCCGAAATAACTCCATTCTTGGCATATAACGACTGAATCGACTGAACGAAGAAGGTGCTGGAGATGAGCGGCCGTGTGAAGGCCGGGAACTTGAGCGAGCATTATCCGCTCTTTCCTCTGTAGATTCTGATATCCTGGTCATTGATGGTTGCGCCTGGTCCTGGTCCTGAACCTGTGGAAGATCTCCTGGGACGGAGGACCTCCGCAAAGTGGTCGTATCGGGGTGGTTTTTTTTGGCGGGCATGCCTGTGAAAAATAGGGCAGCAGAGCGCAGAGCCCAATAATGAGTCGATTAAGAAAGAGAAGTAACACAGAGATAGCAACGACACCTCTTCCAGTGATACAATCCCACCACCGACCGCGACAGTGTTTCTCATAAGAGCACTTCTGAGGGTGCTCCTGGACATTATCCATAGAAATCTGTATAGAAATTCTGCCCCTTGCAACAGGAGATTTGCGAGATTTCCAGACAGCGTAAAGAACTAGAAGCAGGATGAGCACTCGTTCCACCACAGTGATACATACGTACAGCAGCAGCAGATAAAAAATGCCTGCACAAATTGCATTATGATATACACACGAGTAAAGCGTAAGCTTCCGCTGCTAAGGCAGCTGCCTAATCGCCAAAGACCAATGTTCAGCTAGGAAGTATCTGATTGAAATATTTCATAAAATACCTGAGATTCTGCGAACCCCTCGCATATCGACAATGTTCAAAACGGCCAAAGAAGATGTGGCCAACAACAAAAGTATCAGGGTTAGCAAAACGAAGGGAGAGTTGTCAAGGCACTTGTAAGCCTTGTATCCCAGTATTCCGGACATCTATAGCCGAAATGATAGAGTTTTAAACGCAAAATCAGAACGAAGGATGGTATCCTACTAGTAGCGCAATAGATATTGCCACCGAGATATTGGCAACAAGTACCACACTGGAAAAAAAAATAAGTTGGTCAACATAGTTCATAGGCAGCATCTTTTCGTACCCGGTGCAATTAATCTGCTGGTTAAAAAAAGTTGCAATGAGCGGAACGATGGCACTGATTGCCAAAAGCTGGCTCAAGAAGAGAATCCAGAATAAAGCTTTTCGTCGCACTTTAGTGCGTCGAATGTAGTCGCCCGAGACAAAGACATTTCTTGCAAACAGAGTTGCAAGTAGACCTAAGAGAACAAGATCGGTATTTGCCTGGGTCAAATCTTGTCTGAATGCGGACGTAGTTAGGGAGCCATCGCTAAGAGCGACGTAGGAGGGATTGAAGCTCGAAAGGGGTGTATCCGGGTAGTAGAGAGAGTAATCAGGGACGAAAAACGTTGTTGAAAGTTGAATAACGATTTCACTTGGGACACAGCAAGAAGGAGAGGGAGTGGCACGGGGAAGGAGCTGAGCGCCGTGGACAACGGTAGAGGGAACGGTTGGAGTGGGCTGGGAAGCAGGACGAGGAGATGAAGGAGTCAGTGAATATATAGAGATAGTCATGAGGATAAAGACAACAGAGGGGAAACTAAGTACCAGCCCTCCTGGAGATGGACATGATAGAGTGAAGAAAGGAGGATGAAGGAAATAAAAGGATATGCGAAGTGCAATACTTACTACATGTAAGTATCGGTACTTACCATCTATATTCCCACGCCCTTAAAACATAAATTTTAAATTATCTTCGGCTCTCCTCGAACATATTCCATGATGTCTAGTCACCAGTCACCTGTTATCATCATCACTGGTACCCCAGGAACAGGAAAAAGCACCCATGCCCAGCTCCTTGCCAACGAATCTCCAGTTCCTCTTCGTCATATAAATGTGGGTGACTGGGTCAAGGAAAAGGCTCTTTACGAGGAGTACGACGAGGAATGGCAGAGCTACACTGTAGATGAGGACAAGGTGTGTGTATCTTTTTCTTCCGTCCGTGGGTCGTGGCTCATGTGTTCCAATCATGTAGCTATTAGACGAGTTAGAACCGCTAGTAGCCGAAGGCGGAGTTATCCTTGACTGGCATACATGCGAAGTCTTTCCTGAGAGATGGGCCGATCTCGTCGTCGTCCTCCGATGTAATCATTCTCAATTGTGGAATCGCTTGGAGAAACGGTCCGTCTTTCACCACACCTGATCTTTCCCCAGTCTTCACTACTCTCTTATAGTTCCTATCCATTGAAAAAAATCCAGGAAAACAACGAGGCTGAAATCATGCAAGTCGTTCTTGAAGAAGCCCGTTCGTCCTATCCCGCAGAAATAGTAGTCGAACTAACCAGCGAAACCATGGAAGATCTCGAAGCCAACGTTGGACGAATCGTGGAGTGGATCACTGCATGGAGAAAAGACCGAGGTCTGGACAGTTGACGGGTGAGAGAATAGCGCGTGTAACAAGCCAAAACCTGACAGGAAGAGTACGGGCACATTGTGACTGCTACTATCACCTCACGGGGCGATGATCTCAAGTCCTTACACGGCGCGAGTGCTGCCGAAAAGTACAAACTATCTGATTTGCTGCATTAATCTTTCAATTAGGGCCTACATATAGCGGTATGTATGCTTTTAAATCGTCCTTCGACTGCAGGAGGCAGATTTGTTTTACAGTCAGCCATTGGGAATCAATAAGTTAGCGCACTCTCACTTCCTCTTCAAAGCCCGCTACCCCAGTTTTCCCCACATACATTAAATTTATGGAATGCACGAAACGTCTGTTTCCAATCAGACCTAAGTAAGAACTGAGGGAAAAAAACCACGACTTAAAATTGTATTTCGCGCATTGCCGAAGGGTGTCACACAGTCGCGCATCTGAGTGCTTGACAACAGGAACAGTTTAGAACATCCCAAGGTACTTTTTTGTACTTCTCAACAGTTTCCTGAGCAGACACGTCAGCGATAGGCGGGCCCAAGTAATGAAGCAAACAGTTCCTGAAGCGGCTCAGAAGGTACATGCATCCAAAACACAGAAAGAGCAACACGTCAAGCTCATATCCAAAAGCCTATTACCACCGTCAGCGGTATCAGAAACATACATCTAAACATTTTGATCGCAGTGCCAGAGTTGACGGGAAGGAATCCCGAGTTGTCAGCAACCACTGCTGTAGATGTCCATGCAGTCTCTGTTACGCTATAGAAAGATGTTCTTCGAATGACAGTCCAAAGCAAACAGGGCAAAAAACTTACGTTGATGTAATTATCCCTGTTGAACCTTTCTGCGTGGTCGTCAACGTAGTTAGAGATACTACTACGACTGTGGTAGGAGTTGCCGAAGGTGTTATAGTTACAGTCGGAGCAATGGTAAACGTAAGAGAACCAGTTAATGTTATGGTGGTGAAGCCTGTATACAGAATTGAGGAGCCCGATTGGTTGCTTGGGAAAAGGGGCTGAGGTAATGGGCTAGAACTCTGAGGTTGCGGAAGTATAGGATTAACGGCTACACCTGCTGTACTCGAACAGTTGCCAGTGGGGTTGTTATTCGAAACAGGTATCGAGATAGGGGTAATGATATAATGCGGCTGACCCTCAATGATTGAAAACTCGTAGAAAGTCAGCTAGAGGAAGCAAACTCGTGAGATCAGTTAAAACAGAACGAGAGAGATAGCCACATTATATTGCCCAGGAGTGATACAAGTCGGTATTGGCCAGTTCAGATGGCGGACGGTGCCTTGCTCCTGAGTCAAGAAATCGGGAGAATCAGAAACCGTTAGGTTCAGGCCGGTGCTCGATGACACGAGATAAATTTGAAGGGAGGAGAAATGCGTAGAAGATGACGAATTCGCATTTACAGCATCTGGAGGCAACTGTCCGTCGCCTGAGACCTACGAGCAGATCAAAGACGATCGATGAGCATCTGCTTGCGAACATCTACACCGGTGCACTTACATCTAACGCGATATTGATATCACTTCCAGCATGACCAGGACTAGCTCATTTACCTTGTCAACAGTGATGCAAGCACTGAGAGGAAAAAACACATACTTTCCAGCACTGGGCGCATCGATAATCGCGAGTCCATTCGTAAAAACCTGGCCTGCATATGCATATTGTAGCTGTTGAAAACGGAGAAGAAGAACAAAGAGGAGGGTAACGAAGTTGAACGATGTCAGTGATCGTGCACGTGGAAAACCGGGCCTGCCCAGGGAATCGGACGGCATCGTTCACCCAATGTTGAAGTGAAAGAGCGTGAAAGAGGGCTGCCTGCGGCAGAACTCTTTGAAAGTGCTTGCGAGCACGTAAGGTGGAAAAGGAAAAATAAAGAGAATGTATAAATAACAGAATGATAGACATTCATGTCGACCGAGTACCCCGTGGCAGTGTGTGACTCTTCCTTCCCAGCTACTATCACAAGGATGCCTTCAGTGGACGGTGGCAATATATCTTCCTCGTCGTCGATCGCTTCCAACAAGAAACCTCTTTACGAGGCGAGCACCCAATTCAAGAATTGGAGATATTCTCCAGAAAAGCTTGCGCATATACGGTCAACCCTGAATCAAGCAGCTGTTGCTGTCATTCGCAAGACTTTTGAAGAATATGAAGTACTATCGAGTTTGCGTCCTTATTTCCATCGACTATCATCTCAATACGCATAGCCAGGATCTGCGGTCAATGTCTCGTTTTTGACTGCTGATGAAGAACACCTCCTTGTGACGTTCTATGTCACCAGGGTAACCCAACTCTGCGGTCATTTTCGTTTTTCTGAGGAGGTAGAAGCCACGGCTGTTACTTATTTGAAACGCTTCTACCTGAAGAACACTGTCATGGATTGGCACCCCAAAAACGTCATGTGTGTTTCTCCCTTTCTCTTTCTCGTTCTACAAGTGCATGTAAACTCGTGCGTGTGTTTAGGTTGACTGCACTCTTCCTCGCCACTAAGACAACAAACAATCCGATATCTCTCGAAGCATATACCTCCCATATACCCAATACAGCTCCTTCTGATGTCCTTGATCTCGAATTTCTAATCGCCCAGAGTCTCGGGTTTGAGTTTGCCGTCTGGCACGCTCATCGAGCTCTTTGGGGTATCTGGCTCGATGTACAGGTCGGTTTGGCCATGATTTAGGCGAAATTGACGCGAAATTTACTCCCCTTTATACATATAGAATCTTCCTGATACACCTCCTGATTTCGCAAAAACTCAGAGTTCGGTCTATGATACGGCACTGTCCCACGTTCGTGCTTCACGTCTTACTGATGCAGAGTTCATCTACACGCCTTCTCAAATTGCCCTTGCTGCATTTTCATTGGCTGATTCTGACCTCGCCCTCAAGTGGTTGGATTCAAAAGCATCTGTATCTGAAACAAACCCCGGCTACCCGGCTCGACCATCGAAAGCGATCCTTCCGTCCATAGAAGATATTAAAAGCATGATATTAGCATCGGGGCAAACTCCGAATGTAGAATCGGTGCGTGAAGTGGATCGGCGGCTTAGACTTTGCAAAAATCCGGAGAAAGTGGTGGGCAGTAAAGCATATCTGGCGCGAAAGGCAGAGGAGGATAAGAAGACTGAAGATAAGAGGAATAGGAAAGTGGAGATCCAGAAGGCTGCTACTGAGGGCGGTGATCCGTTTGGGGACGAACTCGCAGGCAAGGTAAAGCCAGGCCTAGTTGATTATGACGACGACGACGACGACGACTAATTCATACACCACGGACATATTTGACACATTGCACTTGTATTATCAGGGATACATAAGATATATACATGTGTTCCTCGTGAGGCATAATTGCCAAAATGTCACAAAAGAGCACCAGCTCTCTGGAAGATATGAAGGAAAACCAGTTTCTTTTGGCTACACATTGACCTCTGAAATTCGTGGAGGTACATCGAATTGAGAGGCTTCGATAGAGCCGAAGACATGGGAAAAATGCAGTCAGAGAAAAACATGCAATGAAATGTTTAATATTATTATGCGTATCATACAGAGATCGAGTATCATTAGGAGGTTATTAGAAACCTGAAAGGGTGAAATTTCAGAATACACCACAGAAGAAGCAATGAAGTGTCTTACAGCAATTACAATCAAAAGGACACAGAGGTGTGTCTGGCAAAGCAAAATGAGTTGCAAAAAACGATAACAGAAAGAATGTACCTCCGCCCTCGTCACCGATCCCCAGCTCATCGGCTTTGTATATTGACCAACCTTCTTCCGTCTTACGTCCTAATGAATCCGTTGGTCAACAAAAGGGAGAAAGAAAAGTGATTATTTCAATGCAAAGACACGCACTCGGACCAGAACCTCTGGAATCTTTGAATCTATCCTCGTCTTCCTTTTTGGCATCGACCTTCACTGGCTTTTTCTTGGATTCGCCAGGAGCACGAGCAATTTTCATCCTTTTAGCACTCGGAATACTTGCTGAAGGATCAAGGATTGTCTCGGCGACTGAGAATTTTTTCGGGGAGGGCTTCTCGACGACAGTCGATGTAGACTCGGTTTTTCGCTTTCGCTTTTTATCCTTTTTAGATTTTTCAAGAGAGGAAGAAGAAGTAGTAGCAGAGACGGACGATTGGAAAGCTTTCACTTTACCCTTGGAAGCAAAGATATCGTCGATTTCAGATTTGGCCATGCTGAGATAGGTGGCAAAACAAAGTTCAAAAGGACAAAATTTCCATGACCCAAAAGCATATGTCACAGTGTGACATTATGGCACATGGACACGTTGTCTAGAACTAAGAGTTCTACCGAAAAGATATGCCGAGGAGGACTTTGAGATAAATGTGAATATATGAATCCAGGGTGTAGAGTAGATAGAACGAGTCAAAAAACGAAGGAATAACGAAGAAAAATGAGACTGTGGACAAAAAGGACATATTTGGGAGAGCGGGGCAAACACACTCAACCAGAAACAGCTGCTGGGGAGAGTCGGAACTTGGTAAATTTGAAAGCGTAACCAGACGAAAACTGATGCTGTAGGTGTTCATACCTTTTTTTCACATTTGGATTGGAATGTCGACGAGTACACTATGCCTTTAGTCCGCAGAACGTGCAGACACCTGGACTAAGCTTCGAAGGATCGTTTGGGGGACTAGATGCAGCACAGGCGAAACAAATGGCGGCGCTAAATGCAGCGAGCCAGGCTCGAATGGCGCAGAGTCGTGCAGCTGCAGGCGGAACAAGTTCGGGGACACTGCATGATTCACTGCACCAATCAAATCCCGCCCCCGTCCCTTTCCTCGACAACTCTATGCTCAACTCAAATCGTCCTCCTGTTTCCCAAAATCTTCTCAAGGATAGAGCAAATAATTTCGTTCTTTCCTTAGCAGCCTATTTCGCCAAACGAAATACCCCTCTCCCTCCTTCTATCTCTGGTCGTCCATCTTCCTATGATCCCTCTACTTCCCCCTTCAAGGATATCGAGCCAGGTTCAGAACCGGGCTCCGTCAGAATCGCTGGCAAGGACATCCATCTCTTCAATATGTGGAGCGTTGTCTGGCAGCGTGGTGGAATTACTCATGTTTGTTTTCCCCAATTCAATCCCTTTCTTCCTCTAACGTCGTCATCGCTCTAGGTAGCAAATTGGGGTCAAGTTCTCGCTGCACTTGATCTTCCAGACCGCTACCCTGCCCCTGATGGCGAAATGCGATCAGTGCTTCCTGTCTTTCTGCAGATCTACAACATGCTCCTCTCTCCCTTCGAAAACATGTACAGGCAGAACCTCCTCGAGAACCAAAAGAAGGCTCAGGCGATGAGGCAAATGAACGCTTCTGGTCAGCTGCCCACAGCAGCCTCCCGTCCGGGTCAAGCGCCACCCAACATGCCAATCCAACGGGGTCCCAACATGGGTATTTCGGGTGCCAATAGTTCAAGTACTGGCGCGTTCTCTCAAGCCTCCCTTACACCTTCTTCATCTTCCTCCAATATTCAAGCTGGTTCGAGCTCACCGCAGACTTTGGGAGCTAATATCACCGCGGAGGGTATTTTGGATGGTCCTAATCTTGACCAGGACCTTCAGGCGCTGAAGCGAAAGTTGGAGACAGAAGAACTGGAAGGGAAACGAGCACGGCAGAAAACTGGTACGCCATTTATTACCCTTACGCTATTCAAAAACAAGTACTTACATACTTACATACAACCTCAAAGAACCCCTTGATAACGTTTTCGTAAGCCCATTTGTTCACTAAGCTTAGTATGTATCAATACTAATGCGACTCGGGATCCTAGCCGGCAGGACCTGTGTCTGATTCGGCAGCCGTGGGATCTTCATTGTCAAACTCTAGTTTCTCATCGCAGGCGCCCACCACCTCAACTATGACTGGACCACCACGGACGCGACAAGAGCCTTCTCGTCGAAAAATTGAATATATCCCCCTCGCTCGCGAAGTCGATACTTATGGGGGACGAGACCTCAAAGTGATTGAGGCTGAAATAGTCAACCAATCGAGACGGCCGTTGAGGGAACTCAACGAGTGGGGTACCATCGACATTGAGGCACTGACTATGTCCATACGTTCTCGACTCTCCACCGAGCTGTCGTATGCTTTAACGACATTCACTCTACTATCAACAATGAAGGGACAACAGCCGAATACTGGCTTTCCCATTAATAACTGTCCTGATCTTCTCGGAGAAATTCTCGACCTTCTCGAAGACGAGGCTTTTGGCGACGTCGAAGACTCCTTTCAACCTGTTCAACCACAGGATGATCCACACATTGTCACGAACCGAGAATTGCTCGACATTGTCTACGAGACGGAAAACCAACCGTTCGCTAGCTTGGAACACCGGCAAGGTTCCAAACATCCCAATCTCGGTCCTCGGCAGCGCCCTGCAAATCTTATTCTTGCTGTCGTGAACATTATCCGCAACCTTTGCATTATCCCCGACAACAGCGAGTATATTGCACGACAACCCAGAGTCCTTGACTTGTTACTTCGCTTATGCGGTGTTTCAACGAAAACATCGACCCTCTGCCCTGTTTCTCCGGCGCTTTCTCTAGGTGATCTAGTGAGTGTACGGAAGGATACGCTGTATATTCTCAGCATGGTTGCTCCGTCCGTCCGCCTTTTTGACTGGGCAACATCCTCTTCGAATGATGTACTTCGAGTGGCGAGTCGCGCGTTCCAGTTGATTGCTTCTTATCTCATCGATTCGGCGGAAGCTATCTCGCCAGTAGCTTGCGTTCAGCTGGCAGGAGTTCCTCTTTCTGGCGGCGACTTCAAACCTCCCTCCTTGGCTGATGTTTCCTTGGAAGTCTTCACCCGTCTCGGCTTGGCCGACGGGAATCGGCAGGCGCTAGCGAAAGCTGTCCCTCAGCCATCCATATGGCGTCTATTCGTATCTCTTGTTCACAGGCTGCCTGTTATCGAAGCTGATTTTCAGCTAGTAATGAGAGAGCGATGGCTGAGCTATATCGAAAAGCTTGCTCTTGCACTCTATGCGTTGGCCTTTCTTTCTCCTCCGGAATTGAAGGTTAAGGTGAAGACAGACAGGGAGTTGGGATTCAAAGGTGTTATGATGCGAGTAATTAACAAGTTCCTGACTCACAGTCCAGAGGCCAGGCAGGCCTTTCACATCACTCTGCGGCGGACAATTGAGATGATGAAAGTCATTGATGACGGCGAGGATTCTTTTGACACGTCTAAATCCACGGCATCCACCATCTCCTTTGGGATGGGATATGGTGAGGTTGGAGAGAATGATCTGGAAAAAGGAACTGGGCTACTGGGAGGACACAGAGAGATGGGCTGGGAAATGCTTCTGTGTCGGGAGGTGCTTCACGACGAAGTGACCTTTTCAGAATTGGAAAGTTTGATTCGGGTTGAATATTAAATATGGATTGGTATACAATATTATATATGTTGTATGTATTTCAGTTGTGTGTCATGTAATGATGCTGTCGGGGAAGACACGTGCTACGCATAGGGCGCTGCTTTAACTGCTATACGCTTTGAAATCGATGTCGGCTGCTAAAGTACTTTGCTCCAAACCACCATCTAATGTCTGACTCTATTCCTCCCCCTCCCACATACTCTCAACAAGACCCTGATCATGTTTCCCTTGCTCATTCCGACACAACCGATTCCTCCGACCTCTCTCAACACCCTCAGTTGCTTATTGTACCTACTATTGATACCGTCAACTTCCAGAAGGGCTTCTTAGGTGCCGAAGAAGAAAGAGCTGCTATTGAGGGCGAGTTACAGATAAAGGGCATCGATTCTGGAAGCTGGAAGAAAGTGTGAGTTCCTCAGCAAGCCCTCGTATGTCACTCTACGCGACTGACAAACTGCCTGTTCTTAGGACCGTCTGCCTTCGTACAGTTGAGAGAGCCTTCTCACGAGAAATTGAGCTGAACTGCTCCGAGGTAGTTCTTTGGTCTCGCTCAGCAGATCCTACCGCCACAGCTTTGCCTTCTTCAATGCTATTTGCGATTCCCCTGATGCCGGATGCCCCGCAATCTATATTTACTCCACATTCATCTCTGTCGCACACTTTAACTGCCAGTCTTCACCCGACTGACCCTCATTTTCCCCCTCTGTCGAAGAGTTTGAACGTCCATACCAGAAGGTACACGTCTCACCTCCACAGCATTCCCTTGTCTCCCGAGACGCACAGCCTGGACTACCCGACTCGCGTCGAGGTGGAGGTACCGCGAACGACGTTCAAAGTTGGCGAACCAATCCCAATCTATGTTAAGATTCCCCCTCCGAGACGGGAGCTAGTCATTGATGAAGGATTAAGGCTTCGTAATGTTAAAGCAGAGCTTATTCGAGTGGTAAAAGTGAAGCAGGATGACGATGAAACAGATTTCTCTGAAAATGAAAACACACAGGACAAGTCTGCCGGACCTGCTGACGGCGCTTCAGCGGAAGGCCTTTCTGCAACTCTGGCACCTGAGCAGCCCGTGCAATCCTCATCCTCTAAGGCACCTGTTTCCCCTATATTCTCTGGATCCTCATATAGAGCTGTTTTGGCACGTTCTGGAGCGTCATGTCGCTTTCATTCATCTCGCACTGTTCAACTCCGCTTTGTCATGCACCGAGCCTCTCCGTTTTCTTCTCCGTCGGATAACTCAGTCAATCTACCTAATTCAGAACACGAGTATCTTGACGCCGACTCGGAGTACTCATCTATTACCCAGCAGACTCTCTTACATTCTGTGACTTTTCGGGTTGATATCCATATCTCCTTCGTTGATGTGGCAAGTCGTACAGAACGCATCTCCACGGTTTCCATTCCCATTACACTGCTTCCACCTTCTGCTTCATTACCAGAGGTGGGTCCCTCAATGGATGAGGCATACCAAAAGAAACACGATCGACCACCTGTACAAACCAATCGCTACGAAGACACCGACTTCGTGCCTCACTACTCTGAAGGAGAAGCTGGACCTAGCGCGCTTCCTAATGGTGCCCCTCCTCCTTTCGAGGAACGCGATGCCCCCCCTCCGTTTTTCTCTTCAGCAGCAGAGGCATCAACTTCTGCCCACCTGCCGACGTTCTTGGAGTCAGAGCGGGAGGTTATCATACCACCGGACCCAGACGAGACCCTCGCACAGCCTTCGTCGTCCATCCAGACCATAACAGGTGAAGGTTTCGAATTCGGGTTCACCATATCGGAACAATTTGATGGTCATTCAGAGGACATGCAACGATCATCGACACCACCTCCGACCCTCGAGATGGCCAGCCGAGATGCGAATGTCACTCAGCTGGCTGATATGGCCGAACCTGAACGGGCAATCGAGGCTCTAGGTCTGGTGCTCACACAACAACAGGATGGTGCACGGGAAGAGCCTCCGCCACCACCCCCTGCCCTGGATGATCCTTCTGATCCCCCACCGTCCATTGACTCTGATTTTAGATCTCCTGATCCTCCGCGTCAGAGATCCCCACCTCATTCCTCGCCGCCACCTTTACATCCAGGCTATTCCCCTGAGCCGCCCCAGTTACATACTCCTGCAGTGGTTCCTCCTGTAGATAATCATGAATCGCATGGTCACGCACCACCGCCATATCTCGTACCAGAGAATCATGCTGAGCATGTTACACGACCACCTCCTTATGTGGATTAGAAACTTACATAGATATACTAATAGCGGAGGATAGTTAAAGATATAACTTGCTTGTATACTTATATCTCGAGAAGGCGCAGAAATGAGCTTCAATCTGTATCGCTAATAAAATCAAATTACAAGTACCGTGAAAATGAAAGAAAAGGAAAAAATAGAGGCAATGGGGGGCTAGGGGAAACAGCTAGGCTGTATAGGGCGTGAAGTTCATAGGTAGCGAGAAACAGAGGGGTCGTACAGGTAGGCATATAGATCAATGAATCAGCAATTGCAAGCATCCTTAGGTTTGTTACTGTTCTCCTCTAGGTTGACACCACCTTCTTGTGAGGCGCCAGCACGACCACCTGCAGCACCCGGGCGGCCGGCACCACCTCGTGTGGCCGCCAAAATGTGCTCAATAGGAATCTTCTTAGCTATTGACGATAGTTGACATGAATAAGGAATCTGCATCACAAAGCAAGAGAAATACTTGCCAATCTCAGTGAAAATATCCACGATTCCCTCGCCTGTCTTAGCACTCGTTTCGAAGAACAAGAGACCAGCTTCGGTCGCATATGCCTGTGCCTCTTCTCGGGGTACTTGTCTAAGGCTCTCTGGTTCTCCACCAGACGCAGCGGGGGCTTCTCCAGGTGTGGCAGTTGCATCGTCAGCTTCATCCTCCGACTCGGAAGAAGTGGCGCCAGATGATGAAGGTGCCGACTGAACAAGGTCAACCTTGTTCCCTGCAAGGGCAATGACAATATTAGGATTGGCTTGTCGTTGAAGTTCCTTCACCCATGATTTAGCCTTCTCCAGACTAGAAGCCTTTGTGACATCATAGACCACAACCGCGGCCTGTGCATTTCGATAGTACATAGGCTGTTGCGAAGATTATACATGAAGGCTGACTTTCAGGAGCAAAACGTAGAAAGACGCACTGCTAAGGAATGGAAGCGCTCCTGCCCGGCTGTGTCCCAAATTTCATAGCGCAGCACACGGTCCTCGAGCCTACACTTCTGTGTTAAGAAAGCTGCACCAATGGTAGGTTCTTTGTTGGGTTGGAATTCGTTCGAAACCTTAAGCCAATGATCAGAACTAGCTTGCTGAAGAAGATTAGTCTTGTAGCACATACGAAACGAAGCACGACTGATGACTTTCCAACAGCAGCTTCACCTGGAGAAGAAATATGTCAAATACTTCTGAGACATGTGGAGGAAAGCCAAGTTTGCGTAGCAAAATGACATGTCGTAACCAATGCAAGAGTTTTACAGACCTAGAAGAACAAGTTTGACCTGGACGGTCTTGTCCGCAGAGCCAGCAGCAGCGTCGGACATGATGAAGAAAAGAGAAGATAGTACAGTGGTACAAGGAAAGGTAGATCTAAGTGGACACCGCCGTAGTCGTCGTCGCGCTATATACAGCGGAGAAACGAGAGCCGCTGAAATGTTTTGATTTATTTATCAATTGCCTAATAAAGACACAAGCACTGACGACAATGAACAAAAGTTACAGGTACTGTATATTTCAAGATACTTATTGTGTGTACCCAGCTCGAAACTGTCCACTGCTGCAGAATGTTACTGACTCAAGTATAAGCTATAACCGTGAGCTACCAGAATCGGCCACAGAATCGGAGGGCGAAATCAAAGGAGAGGGCCTTGGCCTCTCGAACGCGCCAGGCGCCTGATCACTCCTACCATCGGGTATCGGTTGTAGCGGATTGCTGATTACCATTCGTGGATTGGAAGGTAGCGGTATACGACTTCGAGCGGGTCTTCGGGGTCCAATGGGCACTAGGCCGGGATTCCGTGATTGTGAAGCACCTCCAGCCAATGGCGAGGACACTGCTGGGGATGTAGTGATATTTCCCAATAAGAAGGGTCTTAGCTGTGAAATAGAGGGGGTTTCGCTGGGTAAACTTCCTGGGACATCACTAGAACCTGTAGCTGACTCTAAAGCAGCGTCCGGGCGAGTCGTTGGGTCCATTACAGTAGGTCTTGCAGACAGTTCAGTCTGTTCTAATAAGATTGTCGGGTTATCATCTCCGCTGGGTGAGTTCTCAGCTTCAGTCACAGATTCCACATCACTTAGCCCTGTTGCATTTCTTAAAGTGTTGGATGTCCTCAGAGATGTAGGGTCTGTGAGATCTAGGAGGGTTGCGAAGAGATCAGAAAATATGTCAGAAACTATACCAAATTTCCTCTCACCTCCAATGAACGAAGTAACATCGTACTGTGTTCCTGCTGAGCCAAATCTACCTGGAACAACCCGAGTCGGAGAAGTAGGCAGAGAAGGCATATATTGGCTGGACGATGTATCAAACGAGGTAGGGACGTCTCTACGAGAAAGACGGGATGCTCGTTTGGCGCGCATGGCAGCAAATGACAGTCGCGAAGGCAAAGCTAACTCAGCATCAACGGGTGGCGGATCAGGGAATATAGATAGCGAAAATTCACTGCGAGCAGAGGCAGAATCGTGTCTAGCAGAAGAGCTAGTAAGCGTGCTGACTGTACGGCCAACCGAGTTACTGGATGTGTTTGTCGGTGGATTAGGTGCTGAAGTGGGTGAGAAAGTAGAAGGTTCCGGTGTGTCTGCAAACGTTAAAGCTTCTGGTCTGGGCGAAAATAGTCGGAGGGCTGCAATACTTCGATCTAGCTCTGCCTGCTGTTGAATGAGAGCCTCGAATGAAGATAGGCTACTACGTGACATTGGTGGAGTCACGCCAGACGTAGAGACTCGATTATCGGCACGCGCGTTGACAATGCCATTAAGCCCGTACACGGGGGAATCAGCACCACTACCCAATCTAGAATCATCTTCGAAGACAGCAGGACTTGGATGCAGCACTTGAGATCCAAGGTCCATGCCATAGTAGGACAATGAGATCCCCACAGACGGCCTACTCTCTCTGGTGTCCGCTACAGAAATGGGCGCAGTTGGAGGAGGAGTCTGAGGGTTGCGGGAGCGGGAAACTTCGAGGTTCGTTGCAGCTGGAGACGTTGGCACGTTCTGGGAAAACTCTGGTGTCACGTCCAGAGAACTCGCACCGAGCACGGCTGTTTGTAGCTGCGGTGATCGAATACTTGGTGCTGCATCTCGTTGGCTCTCTAGATCAATGTCAGGCTGTCGAGAACCACGACGGACGGGCATCCAAGAAGGTAGTCGAGAGATGATCGAGCCTCTGACAGACTGTTGATCATTGGACAGATAAGGACGTCCTATATCCGCCGGCTCCTGAATCTCAAGAGTTGGAACTGGCTGAGGGTCTAAGGGCCGCCTTTTCTCCTCGACTTCGTAGGCAGAGCTTCGTCCATTTCTTGATCGAACAGGCCTAACAGGGACTTTATAGAAAGTGGCAATGAGGACGAACAGAATCAGGATATAAATCTCTATTGCTTGAAGAAACCGCCCAAGCGCCGTTTCAGAGAAGAGAACTGAAACATAGC
Organism: Neonothopanus nambi; assembly: GCA_003987895.1. Taxonomy (NCBI): domain Eukaryota; kingdom Fungi; phylum Basidiomycota; class Agaricomycetes; order Agaricales; family Omphalotaceae; genus Neonothopanus; species Neonothopanus nambi. The sequence goes on from RCHF01000024.1 coordinate 80,711, forward strand.
AGGTTAGCACATAAGAGTTGTTTTGGATCATATTTTACCCACAAAGGACGAGCTCTCCGATTCCTAGAGCTATACTAATGCATAAAGCGATTATCGGAGCAATGTAGAAGCGAAGGGGTCGCCACCAAGGAATGACCGGCGAAAGAAAGACGTTGAGAAGGAGCTTCATTATGAACAATGCCGAGACCATGATTTCAATTGTTGACTCCACCATATAAACCACACCGAAATGTCTGGCAGCGATGCGCCAAACGATCTGCAATATGGGAATGGACAGTGTGCTAGCCAAGAGGGCCCATTTGAGAAGGATACCGATGTACCCCCAGCGCTCCCATTGAGCGCTATGAGAGCTGTTCGCATTGTAAAGATAAACCCTAGGATCGTCAAGATTGACCGTCGGAGGTGGTTCACCTCGAGGACGTTCCGCGACAAACGTCCAAAAGAACAGAAATCGGAACCCCACAGCGATCGACAAGCCTACTTCCCTTATATTTATCAATACTGTTATTTCAGGGGTGATACCTGTATTTGTGTTGATGGCAGAAGCGCCTCGAGTAAGGATCTGGCTGAGATCAAGAATGGCGGCGACGAAGCTAGATAACGCAGATGAATAAAGATAGATTGAAAGACTATGAAAGTGAGCGAAGATATGATGTCAGCTCCTATTGGACGAGGGGGCTTGAAAATACTCACAAATTGACACGCTTCATGACAAGGAAGAACGAAAAGAAAGCAAAAGCAACCAGTCCGACACAGAAGAAAGGGATGTCAGAAAGGATTGACTCGATCTAACCAGTGAAGAATAAATCAGCACTAGCCAGAATGGTCCTAAGTGAAAGGACGCACCGCAGGGCTACTCGATAGAGCCAAGCTAGCTGTAGTTCTCGAGACAACGGCCTGGCCCTCTGTGAACAAATGGACCAACATCGTATTGGCCGTAAATATCCGGTAGAGATTGCCAGGGTGAAGAAGGGTAGCAAACAGAGAAGCCAGCTCAACTGGAAAAATGTGACAGGACTTGACCTGCAGACCGTCCAAGAACCAATGAAAAGGAGAGGAAATGGAGAAGGAGCGACGGACTGCTCCAGCTGAGGAGACTCAACTAATCGAGTACAGACCTTCTCCCCTCGTATTCCTTCAGAAACCAATGAAAGGGGGAAAGAGGGAAACTGGAATCTGTATTACAAGCCCGTAAAGTGGCATAACAACAAGATCAACAAGTTGTCAACAAAATATCAATTTTGAATTCCACATACTCGTTTTGTACAGCACATGACCCAACGAATTACAATCTCCTCTATCTACCACAATTACGAATTATTCTTGCAAACAAATAATTTTATATTTTCAATTCCTAAATGCAATCACACTTGGAATTAGGTTATACAGTGACACAACAGCCAAATCAGAGCAAAGTAGTCCATAGTCGTTAAATACTACATCAGCGGCGCCACAGTTCCGCACGTCAGCCGTGAATGCATTATTATCCCTTAACCTACATTTCCAGTCATCTGTCTAACCAAAAACATTCCCCTGCCTTCATCAACGCTTTTCGTAGATCTCATACCAATGACACTTTTCGGGCGAGGCCTCGAGAGTCCCAACTGCTTCGTAGGACTGAGACTCCGTGTAGGACTTAAACCTCCACCTGTCAGTTGCCTAAGTAGAGGAGCAGAAGCATCGCCGCCCCCCAAACCGGTGAACTGCCTAGCCAAAGTGGTAGTACCTGTAAATTGCGGAGGGATCTTACTGCTCGAGCCAGTGTGGGAAGGTACTAACGAACGAGTCGGAGATCCCTGAGGAGACGCCTCTCTCGCAGGCAAGAGAAGCTAGTGACAAAGCTCAAGCATTAGCTCACTATTAATGAGGAGTTCATTAAATTGTGGAGGCTTACCCAACATTCACGACAGAAGACGGCTCCCTCGCCATCTAATTTCGCTGCAGAGTCCAGCTTTTTCCCACATCCAGGTTGGCCTTTCTTTTCGTCTCTACCTCTGTACCGACCCTTCGCATGCTCCTTTCGACCCCCACATACGAGGCACTTCGCGTGCCAACGGACTCCAGCAGGTCCTTGGACACTTCGCTCGCCTTCTGAAATACCGAAAGAAACTTGGGTGACAGACTGCTTGCAACCTGGACATACATTCGAACCACCGAAGCGTGGTACTGATGTGGAGGCACTGATAGGAAGTGCAGTCAATGGTGGCCGTGTATACCTCGAGGACACGTATGTTGTTGTAGAGGACGAAGGTGGGGTGCGGGGTGGGATAGATGTAGAAGTACTCGGGCGAGGCTGTGGCATATTCTGAGCCCGCGGGCTAGGAACCATTCGGATACTAATCTTTGCTGGAGGAGCGCACTAGAAAAAAAAACCCGACTTCATTTTGGTCTTTGGATGAAATGTAAACTGGCGCTTTACCTCCACATGACAGGGACCTTTCTCACTTTTGACAAATGCTGCTTGACCTTTTGCACTCTCCTTAAACTTGAGTCCACATACAGAGCAAGTGAAACACTCTATATGATAAGTCTTCGGGATTTCTGTTGCATCATCGGAAATTGAGACGTATTGCCCCCCTTCACGCACAGAGAACAAAGGACGACGGCATTTATCACAGTTTGAAGAAGCAGAGGCCTTAGCCTTTAGCGATGGCGAATCCAACAAGTCAGATCTCTGTCCAGGCGATTTTACAAGCCTTGTTACCTTGTTTGGAGTGGAATTCGGCGTCACTTGAGCAAACGAAGATCCGTGTCGTTTCGGAGTATGAGTTGGCGTGCCCAGCTGGCTAGAAGTCTCCTCGATAATCGCATTGTCAGGATCGTCTAGAAAACCTGATTGAGTATAACGTGTTCCAAAACCTCGGCCATACAGCTTTGCGATTGTTGGCGCATCACCTCCCTCCTCTGATTTTCGCGGAGGGGAATCAGGGCCAGAGGAAGAAGACTGTGTGGTCGTGTCGGAAAAATCTGAAACCAGATCGGGTGTGGGTGGATACACGGGACTGCTTGGAAAGACGGGATCAGTGGGAAGCTGAGATAAAGAACCAGAAGATCGTGAGGTCCGAAGACTTCGTCTCGGAAGTGGAGAGATAGAGGGAGAAATATCCGCAGAAGAGGAAGATTGAAAGCTAGAAGGTTTCATGAATCTTCTTTTCATCTCTTCAATCTGGGCTTCTGTGGGTTCCGGGGAAGGGTTAGATTCCGTCGTCTGCGAAACCAGTGATGATTTACGCGAACGGGTAGATTGTTGAAACTCAAGAGTAGAACTATTGGCGGCGGGCGGACTCGAAATCAGGTCAGGTCGAGAATGTTTTCTCGTCAAGCCAGCGAAAGGGCCTGCGTTAAGAGTAGTGATCGATCGTCTTTGAGACGGCGAGACGCTGACTGGGCTTTCCGCGTTGGTAGAATGGCGTGGCGTTTTGGATGGGGTCCCAATGGCACTTAGCCTATGAGAGAGCTCCTCCATAAAAGGGCTAGACTCTCGGCTCTTAACAATACCCAAACGCTGTTCCAGTTCCTCGATGGCGGGACTACCTTCTCTGCTTTTGGAAGTTCGAGAACTGAGACCACCAATGTTACGGTTAGGGCTATTGGTGCTGGAATTTAAACTGGCAGTACTGTCACGTTTCTTCTTTGGCGTACGGTCCCGTTTTAAGCACGAATCAAAGCAGTCAGCGCATGAAGGTTTTCCAAGAAGGTCAACCATAGGGCAGTCTCCGATATTCTTGGAGCAGCCTTCGCAGTTGAAGCATGCTTTGTGCCAAAAGGCACCTGCAGCTTCAACAAAAGGTCCCTCCGTTTTAAGGGCTAGGACAGGACGCGAGCACCCAGGACAAGGCCCTTTTGAGCCTCCGTTGCAAGTGAAACAATTCCGGCAGAGAAAGCGTGTAGGATGAGACGACTCTGCATGCGGCTCTGGATAAATAGTGCTATCAGGAGGGAAAGGAGCAGAGCAGATGGCACAAGAATGCGTAGCAAGTGATTCTTTGGGCTGCAACACAGAGCCGTACACTTTGGCTAGAGAACTGGTGTGAGGAGTAAGCGAGGGGAGGATGTCTGATTCCGGAGCAGGAACGGTAGAGTGTTTCAAAGGTGAAGGTGGCCGACTTGTGTGGGATGTAGTAGACGCAATATGAGCAGAGACACGTTTGCCGATACCTTGAGCTGAAGACGAATAAGATGACAACGGACGAGGAAAGCGTTTAGCTGTTGAAGTAGAGGCTAAACTAGTGGTATTGGTGGTAATATTTGATTCACTGGTGTTTATAGCAGTACGAGTGGGAGATTTATCCCGGGAGACGTAGGTTTTTGCCCAAGGATCGTTGGCCTCCTTCCAGGGGACCACTGGGGCTGCAAAGACCGACCAGATTTAGTAGTTCTCAATTTTGAACACTCTCGACGACATACCAACAGGAGTTCCACCACATTTACAGCGAGTACCAGAGACGATATCGCCGCATCTTCGGCAAAAGCCCATTGTAAGCGTAAGGATTGGTTTAAACACAGTCAAGTTTTGAATACTTAAAGTACAAGAATTCCAAACACGGTGTTCAACTTGAACAGGGGTGGCACGATCACGTGATTCTTTCCTTGTTTGTGAACTTCAACTTCAGTGGTGGCTTGAATCTGAAATCAAGCCTTCTGCCTTGCTTCCGGTAAATATATGACCGTTCAGTTAGCTCCTAGAGGCTCTCTACGATCATTTCTCGGAGGCCGTTCTCTTAGAAGGCGAACATCTTGCACTTTTTGCCACTGTCCTGAGGTGCCAGAGGACTAATAAAATCTTGATTCCAAGATCTGGAGCAGTCTCCTTTTCAGAGCAGACCATAAAAGGGCTACTGACTCTGCATAGCTCCTCGATCTATATGCTTATCATAGTACTTCAAATCTAATAGAAGCGACTCCCGGTGGCTCTAATCTCTGGGCAGCTCCGAGGAATCGGGAGGATTAATGATATCTCTCAGGGTGGCAGTGCTGATTACGTATGGAGGCTGATCACGTGTACAGGCGCGTCGTTTGTTCGTATTACCACGCTGCGTTGTCCTCTCTCATCTCTAGTCGCCCACCATGGCCCCTTTTCATGACAAGGAAGCTTTGGAGAGTATGAAGCGTGCGGACCTACAGAAACTGTGCAAGGTGTGATCTGAAGAATTTCCAACTGCGCGAATACTCAAGTTTTTGATGTAGGACTATGGCGTGAAAGCAAACTTAAAAACCGAGGCTATAATCGATTTGTTACTTGACGCCCAGTGTGTTAATGCAACCTTCCTCTATATAAATTTGATCATCCTGACATATTTTCCAAGGAAACCCAGCAACAGGGGCTCTGCCACTCCTGCGCTGTCCGAACAACCCGCTCGTCGCACAGTCTCGACGCGGCTATCTAGTCGCTCTGCCACAACTGGTCGCACCAGCTCTATGATCATCCATGATATCGATGAAGAAGAAGAGATCCAGGGAGATGCCGGTCAGCAGCAGGAGGATCAACAACATGATGACAAGCTGGAGCCGGAAATACCCCATGCTCCGTCTCGTACGCGCAAGGCTAAGGATACACAAACAAGATTAGGGGTTGGTAGACCTGTTGCAGCTGGGGGGAAGGGTGCGCGCGCAGTGACAAAGTCGATTAATGTCTCGAGGTCCAAGAGGAGCAAGGGAAGCAGGAGTGTGAAACCCTCTGAGGCGACTATTCCTGAAGAAGGTATGCTACAACCAACTGTTGAATTCCGCATGACACGCTAATTATGATTCAGATACTGAGCAAGTAGTAGAAACAGGTAACTATCTTCAAAGTGCTGTGTATCCCAACTATTAACAACACTCACAGACGCAGGGACTTTTCCTGATGCTGCATCGCCAAGTGCAGAGAAGGACGAAACCCCGAAATTCTTGTCCTCCAATATAACCGCTAACTCCAGTAGCCATGCGACACCGGAAGTTGACATTGAACAACGTGTTGCGGATGCGGTAAGTCACTCTCGCTGCTGAGCCACTTTCATAGCCTATATCATCTACAGGTACAACCACTGTATCAACAATTAAAAGCCCTCAAGTCCGAATTTGAACAAATACAGTCCTTGAAAAGCGAAATGGTGAAATTACAAACCCAGGTCGCCGAAATGGAAATTTGGAAACATACGGTTGACAACCTCACCGCCGAAGTGAGGGATCTTCGCCAAAAAGCCGTCGATGCAGAGTCTTTGACTGCCGAAATCCAACAATTGAAAGAAATAATATCCAATCGATCAGACAGTCCAGCCGCAGGCTACAGGACGCCAACCATGACAAGTGCCCGAATACCAAAGTAAGCGATTCTTAGTGCTATTATGTGGTGGCTAACGATCTCCTCGGTTCAAGTGCTCTAAGTATCCCACGAGCGACTATATCGACAGATGATGCGCAGCCTTCGGGGCCAACACAAAAACTTCATCCTGGCATCGCTCCAGTCCTACTCGGAAAGCGCCATCGTGATTCCACAAGCAGTAATGTCACTGGCGTAGTCGAGGAGAACCAAGAAAGCCTGCTTTCGGAGGCTGAGCTAGCAAAAAAGGTGATCCGGCCGAATAAGAAACGTGCAAGGCTGACACCTGGAGTGGAGGACCCTCATGTTGAACATGAACCTGTCAGAGCCGATGAAGCTGACCAGCCTTCTGAAGAAGCAGAACAGAGCAATGAAGCATCTCGGGCTCCGAGTTTTGCTGTCTACAGGGGGCCAGAAATCACAAGTCCCTATGATGATCCACCGCCGCCTACTACCCCACTTCCCAGTTTCTATAGATCGCTTTCTCCATCAAATAACGACGCAGGTCCATCGAGACCTCGTCAGAACGCTGTCGAAAACCAACACCCTTTCAGCTTTTCTTTTGTCCCCATTCCTCCAACACCCGGCGCCGGCTCGATATATTCAGTGCCTAACTTTCCATATCCGGAACCTCCGCAGTCGCCGACTCCCGTTGGTAACCATCCTCCTCTGATTGGCAGCAGCCGTGACCGAACTGACATTTTTCAATCGTTTGGTCTACCTCCTCCTGGACGACCGCGATCTCGGTTATCGGGAGGGTCGCGGGGACAAGACGCTGCTGGTGAAATGGGAGCATTCATCAATCCCGCTGCTTTAGAGACTCGCGCGCCAAGCACTGATGCAGACGATTCCTTCACAAAGGAACCTGCGACTGGTGCGCGCTCTACAGTGAAACGTACAATGTATGGCACAGAACTGGAGAGTGATACTCGTTTTGGAGATTTCGGCTTGGAAGGTGTAGCGAGCGGATTTTGGACTGGCCAGTACTGAAGCTGGGCGCTGAGCACTTAAACCTTGAGCTAGCTTTCGTTACACCTTGTACCTCCGTTCGGCGTACGGCGCTAATTTATTCTTCTGGACGATCTTGTTGCTTGTTGTTTGATACGATGTCTTCTATTGCTGTATTATAGTTATAACGCTGTCAATAAGTAATTACAAGATTGTACAGCTGTTTCAGCAAGATGGGCTGTGCGTGCAATGAAACTTTGCGTTGTGCTGGATTGTACTCTTGGTTCGGAAAGAAAAGATGGTCGCGAGGTTGGGTCGGTGACCACGAACAACAACTAACAGTAACCTGCAGCAACCTGCATTGATGATTAAACATCATGTTTCTATTACTTGTGTAGATGTACTACTTTATGGTAATGAGGGGATGGTGGTGCGATGTGATTGTGACATGTCATGAATCTCATGAATAATAAGTTAAATAATGTGAATAAATGTGGTAAGTGCAGTGAGTAACCCAAAAAGAAAAGAACAAATGCAATGCGAAGACAGGAAACAGAGCATTATATGACAGGCGTGAACGACAGAACTTCTTCGTATAGCAGCTCCTTCAGCTGATCCTTTGTTAATTCGTCTTTATGAACTAGAATTGAGTAGGAATTAGACTTCTATAAACCTTGCATGTCCAGTTCACTCACGATCGAACTCAAAGTACGTAGGACTGAGAGGTGTTACTACGGGCTCATCCTCAGGGTCGTGCTAAAGGACAGAGAGCATTAGTGATGACCAACGAATTAGATGGATATGGCGTACATAAGCAGAAAGATAGGGGTGCTCAAGCGCCTCGTCGACGGTCATGCGCTTTTTAGGGTCGAAGGTCTGTAAAAAAAACATTAATGGCGTTGCTCAGCTCACCACGGAACTTCCACCTACCAGAGTCTTGGACAAGAAGTCGATGGCCTCTGCAGAGGCATGAGGGAAGAGACTAGGGAACGGCCTCTTCTTCCGGATAGGCAGAGCACGAATGTAATCCCGCGACCGTCTTGACGTGATCGCATAGAATTCATCCAAGCTCGGTGTACCTGGAAGTCACGATCGGGTCAGACATCACTTCAAGGTCTGTGTCAAGGAACACCTACCTATCACATCTAGTATTAAGTCAAGCTGATGACTGTAATCTCGTCCTGGGAACAAGGGGCGGCCTGAGAGGAGCTCAGCGAGAATGCAACCAACGGCCCATATGTCAATCGCCTGGGATAAATAAGGTTAGGTACAGCCACTTGTAAACCGACTAATGTAGCCATACCTTGGTGTACATCTTGAAGGACAACATGATTTCCGGCGCACGGTACCACCTCGTTGCGACGTACTCGGTCATTACGCCTTGCTCTTTGCCAGCGGGAACACTTGTTTTGACACTCCTTGCTAACCCAAAATCGCAAACTTTGAGATCGCAGTTAGCGTTGAGAAGGAGGTTAGCGGGCTTCAAGTCTCGGTGCACAATGTCGGCACTATGTATTGACTTGAGTGCTCGAAGTGTTTGATAGACGAAGTACTGTAAACGACACGCTCTAAATGACTGCTCTTTTTAAGGTTAACCAACAGCGATCATACCTGGCAATGGTCGTCAGTAAGATGCTGCGTTCTAATGACTCTGTGCAAATCCGTTTGCATTAGTTCCTGGATAACTAAACGCGATCTTAGTCAAGGAATGTGTGCGTCATAGAATATGTGTGACTTACAGTATATCTCCTTGAATGAATCAAGCGTTGGAGGCTTGATGATATCGAGGATTGAGATGATCTACATTCAATCGGATGAGCACCATTTCAAACGGAATGAGATATTAACTAACGTTTTCGTTGACACAAGATTCGGAAAAGAATTTAAGCAACTTGAGTTCTCGTAAAGTCCGTAAGCAGAAGAGCGTGTGGTCGAAAGGAAGGATCTTCTTGATGGCAACTTGACGGCCAGTAGGTTTGTGCAGCGCTGCAGCGACAGTGCCGTACGCGCCTTCGCCAATGGCATGCAACAGTTGGTAATCCTCCCCTTGAAGTGTGTAAGCTTGAGAACGGAGCGTTATATAATGCACCAGGTGCACTTACCAATTTCGAACTTAGGAAGTGGCTTCGGGGCTTTGCGAGAAGACATGATGAACACCTGGAACCAGCCGGTGAGGGTCGTTAAAAGCTGAAATGGAGGAGGATAGAAACTGAGGCGGATGCCGAGAAAGGATACTGATAACTCTGGAACTTGGAGGTAGCCTTTAAATATCTTTGAGCCACCCCATAATTCCTTAAGGAGGAGGTTGAGAACTCGGTTGGTAACAGGCAGTGTCAGCCCGATGTAGCACTCTGACCTGGAACACAAGTAACATAGTTTTCCCTAGCGTTGCCCCCTTAAACCATCACCAGATGGCGCGGTTGCTTCAGGTTGGAGGTATTACCATCCGAGGCAGGCGGTCTCTGTATCAGCCGGACTCCAGATGCAATTAACTAGCCTCGTATAACGATCAGCCCGGGCTGTGATTGACGAAGAGTTTTAGACCTATATGCTATACTGGGACGTAGACCACAAAATCAAAATTTCAAGGCTAGAGAGCCTAGAGGAGACAATCATCAGGGCATAATCTAGAGCCGATTATCATTGCTGCAATTGTTGATGTGATGTTGACTTGGGTGAGCATAGCCTGAGCTAGCCGGCTGCAAGATCTAGGTGTGTACGGTTTGGAATCAGTTAGTGATCAGGACCAGAAGCTGCGGATTCAACAAGTTGTACTGAACTTCGAACTTTGAGCAATGGGTGCAAGTATAACTAGCATAAAGAACTGTAAGTGTTCACTCAGCGGGAAATGCGGCTGGGCTGGCGTGCCCATATCTAGTGATTTCTCCGGTTGTCAGCGAGCTCGGGCTCGGCGATTAACATATCTAGTAACTCCGGGAGACCCTGAGCCCCGAACATCTCCGAACATTGCAGACAGTTTGGAAATTGATGAAATATTAACATTTCAAACACTCCGCCCACCTCAGGCTCCCCTGAAATAAGTTACTTGTTTCATCCTCCTCGGGGTGTTGACCACATTCGTCTATTATTGATTTGCAGCCAAGCGACAATTCAGACTTGGACAGAAGAGCTTGTGGAGCCTAGCTAAATATTCAAACTAATCGAAACTGCTCTATTCACTAGAAATCCCTCCACGATTCACTGCAGATTCTGTCAAGGTGTTCTAGTGGAGCAGAATGACATGATGGTCGATTAGCGCCTCCGCCGGAAAATGCTGTGGACTGGCCGCCGGAAGTTTCAAAATTACTGTTCGGTGCCCTTGCTTGTACCTGTGTTCTCGCATATCTGTACAACTGAAACTTCACCAGTACAGGTATGAGCGCCACACGTCCAGATTTTTGTCCATTTTCAGCTTGGTTATGGAAGCCCGTGATCGCCTATGATAGTACAGGCTCATTGCTCAAGGGCTATCGTGTGCATGCAGATGTACTTACTTATTCAAAGTACTGTATACACATGTAGGGCACCTACGTATACTTTTCTTCTACTTTTTATGTTTCAATGGTCATAAATTCCTAGACCTGTATTGAAAAGATCCGTGATGGAAGCGATTTTCAATCATGTAAGTGTGCTTGGCCAACGGCCATAATCAACCTGCCCCTCCTTTGTTTGATCAGCCTGTTTCAACAGAACCGTAAATGAACCTGTAGAATGACAGAACCATTGCTCTCGTGAAGTCGGCCTACGGAACCAAGCGCTAAAAGCTGGCGGTCTCATTCTCATTCACCACTGTTTCAAAATGCAAAAGGATAAATAGGTTCAACCGTATGTCACGGCACGGTACAGTCGGTACTTCGAGATTGATTGGGATCTGCAACTCAAGTAATCACAACCCCAGTATGTAACTTACTTTCGAGTTTGTTCGAGAATGATATGTACCCAGGAGTGTCAATGGCTTGGTATCCATCTGTATCCACGTTGAAGACGGTGATGCACATTGCGAATTGACATTACTCAACGAGTACCAAGGCAATGAATCATAGGCGCCTATGCATTCGATACAATGTGCATTCAAATTTTCAGATAGCGTTGCAACTCACAAAGCAAGAATTGTATGATCATCCGTCAGATCGTATAGGATTGCCCTCGACGATCTTGCTCTTACTAATTGCCCAGACAACAGAGGCCACAACTGTACACTTATTTAGAGGAAGCACCGACTTGAGGGCTAATTCCGGAGTGCCCATTGCTATGCAGATAGAGCTAGCACATGGATCCTATATGGTACACTATATCACCATACCACTGCGCTGAAAGGAGTCAAGAAACGAGATTCAATGGAATAGTAGGAGATAAAAATAGTGCGACTAACTACGCAAAAGCCGTTAGTCTCCAGTAGCTTCTTTTGCAGCCTTTTTCTCCTTCTTCAGTCGTTTTCGCTCGCGTCGTGCTTCTTCGTCCTCTTCTCCCTCCGCCTCTGCTTCCTTGGCAGCCTTTTTCTCCTTCTTACGTCGCTTTCGTTCTGCCTTGTCAGCGTCTTCTTCTTCGCCTACTGTGACCATTGAAACGTCCGGGTCGACGTCTGCCGCTTCAGATTTCCGCTTGCGTTTCTTCTCTTTCTCCTCCTTGACAGGACTGGGCTGAGTCTGTGCTGTCGGCAATTCAGCTGTCGCTGTTGCTGTAGAGGGACCCGCAGAAGGTTGCTATACCAAGCCAAGATCAACAGACTGATCATGACAAATACAGCAGCACTTACCCCATCACGACCATAGTCCACGTAGTCACGACTCCAGTCTGCTGGTGTAACGCCGTCGATCTTCTCGCCATATTTCCCGAGTTTACCATCCTTGACCATCTTCTTCTTTTGAAGAGCGACAGGTCCAAGACCCCATCGGCGAGGGTATGTATCCCGTTCCATGATACACCGCTTCACTTTAGCGACAACTCCGTGGTCACATGTTGCTAGCTCTACTGTCGACATCTGGGCAATGGCCAGTGCAATTGCTTCACCTGATTCAGGTCGCATTCAGTTCACTAGTAAACTGAAATATAATGTTACATCGTACCTTTAGTAGTCATGAGGACTACCTCTTCGTGTACAGATATGTCAGCTTCGTACCGCAAAAGCCCGGGTATCATGAGCTTTGCTCCATAACAGACAGCGTTGACCGCGCTGTCCTTGACAACAATGCGCTTGTAGCCGACCATCAGACATTCAAGAGGTCGAATGACGCGTCGAAGGTACGATTCTTTCGCGACAATGAACATGGAAYCTACGGTTAAGAACARAAGAAAAACTCACCATCGCGGGTATTGTCATACATCCACTGGGCATCCATGACATCGTGCATAGTCACCATATCGTCGTTCTCGGACATAGCACCACTCCTCACTCTTCGTAGCTCCTGCATGTGTCCGCCAACACCCAAAATTAAACCCAAGTGTACACATAATGTCCGAATGTAAGTCCCGGCTTCACATGACACCCAAAAAACAGCAAGATTCCTCTTCTCATCAAACTCCAGCAACTTCGATTCATGGATCGTCCGTATACGTAGTTGGCGTTTCACGGCGGAGATCAAAGGAGGCCTTTGGAATAGTGCTCCAGTAAGCGTTTGTAACGCTCTTGGTAGAGCAGCAGGGTTTGGTAACCCTGCATGTAAGCGGAGTACGCAAACATACTCCTTCCCTAAGTCGATAAATTGAGCGAGAGTAGTATAATGGTAGGAGGTACGTACCAGCACCCTGCTGGGATTTTACAAGTCTAGTCGCACGGTCAATGCAAACAATCAGACAACCAGTGACTTTTGGATCCAGTGTACCACTGTGCCCAGTCTTTTCGACCCGGAGAATCCTCCTCAACCACGCAACAACTTCATGAGACGACGGATTTGAAGGTTTATCCAAGTTTATTACGCCTGACCTGACGCGAACGCGCTGATTAAAAGAGACTTAGCATATGGAAAAGAACAACCTTACTTAATATAGGATGTAATGTCGCGTTTTAGAGGACTGCAGCCGGAAGGTATTGGGGTGAAATGGCTCGAGCGAACGAGTAACTTGTCATAGTTTTTCAAGAGAAGGGGCCATTGAGAAGTATCAAGCTGAGGAGTATGAGATTCAGGTTTTATAGTATAATCTCCCTGAACCTGAGCAGAAGATATTTGTTCCCGAGAGAGAGAAGGGGCCATGCTCAACGGATTGCACGACGAGCTCAACAGTACATGAACCAGAAAATTTTAGCGGAGTTTGAAACAACCCCATCGAGCGCCGGCAAAGAGCGAGAAACCTTATTTGTACACCTATACAGTCCTCAAATCACAAGTTTTCCATCTCTGACATCGACCTTCAAGACATTTCCGGTCCCCTCAAGATTCTACACGATGGTTAGTACAGCTTGGTACCGCTTTGCTGAGTTCCCTTCTCAGTAGGCTCACACCTTGCTTTTATCTCTTTTTCTCTCTTCCAGCCCAAGGCCGCCGCAGGAAAAGTTGCTACTAAGCACAAATTCGTCATCGACTACTCGAAACCTGCCGCGGATGGTGTCTTCGACGGTGCCGACTTCGAGAAATTCCTTCATGACCGTATCAAGGTCGAGGGCAAGGCAGGCCAACTCGGTGAGAGCGTGAAAGTCATTCGGGATGGTGTGTTTGGTTATATCAGTTTCAGACATCGTTGTTGATTTTTCTTTCATATAGGTAATACCAAGATCACCGTCACATCAAACATCCCCTTCTCCAAACGCTACCTCAAATACCTTACCAAAAAGTTCTTGAAAAAGAACCAGCTCCGTGACTGGATTCGGTAGGCAATTATGTCACGCTTCATCGTAACTGTGTTCATGATATATTTGACCAGTGTCGTCGCCACTTCTAAGGACAACTATCAGCTCAGCTTTTACAACATTGCGTACGTTGCTGGGCTTCAGTCTATTTCATGTTTATGTATTGACGTCTATTCTAGTGGCACTGGTGATGATGAGGATGAAGAGTAAATTAGATCTAGTCGTCTCTTACTCATGCATCTTATGCACTCCTAATTTATGCCATCTACCAGTATGATTAAGAGTTCATGTTCTGAAGTCCTTCTGTCCATTGTGAATGGATTATATATTTAGAGTGCCAGATCCTGAGCAATTTCTCGACGTCCATACGAAACAAGACAAATATATTCATGGCGTATTCATGACGAACTGAGGTCCCGTCGTGTATCAAGAAAATAATTTGAGATTATTCGGGGAATTATATTTTGATACCTGCAACAAGGCTTAGAAGTTCTAGATCTAATGTATGTTAATTTATCATGACAATAGGCGCTTGGACATTTTCATCCTCTATCTTCACTTTGCCAAGTACCATCAAAGCTAGCTCACTCCACACAGCCTGGGACTCAGAGAGTACTTTGCCGCTGACCTGGTGGGCGAGCAAAGCAGTCAATTGCGTGCGGAGGATCTTAATTGCTATGTTGGTCTTGGGCGCGACTTGAAATTTAATTTTCCGGTCGATAACCGCGAGATTAGATATGAGCTGAAGAAAGATGAGACTTGAAGCCCGGCAGCGGAAATGGAAAGAGTACCTTGAAGTCGAGTTCGCCACAAAGCAGGAGCATAGCCATGTCGTCAACTGGGCCAGTCTCCCAAGCATATAATTTTTTGGAGTGCCTGAGCAAGAAAATTTATCGTCACGTTTGCAGCTCTAGCTTGCAAATGAGGTGCTCACATAAGAGTAAAATAAGCAAGATGATTGGCCCCGAGATCAGCGGGTCGTTTCCCAAAATTCACTGAAGAAGGATGGAACGAAGCTTGTTGGTTATTTGAGATCGTTCGCATTTGGTTGGATATAGAATCGACAACCAATACTTTCGGGTAAAGTCCAGCAAGCAGTGCGGCATTCACGAGCGCGGTGTTACTTGAACTCGCATCGAGTTCTTGAGGCACTGCAACGAAACGAGAACGATTCCGACTGTACCGCGCGCTGTTTAAACATACCTTGAATATGAAGTATGAAATACACAAAGATAAGTGAGCTAACTCACCGATTAAGCTCGCGGACGTAGGTCTTATCGACTTGGATGAAAGAAGCATCGATTAGGTAGCTGAAATGGTAGTGAGTGAAGATCAATCACTCTTAGGAAACCTTCATACCCTAGAAACTGCTGACGCAGCTCCTCGATTTGTTGCAAGTTCTACAACTTTTGTTCAGAAACATTCAATGAATCAGTATGCGGATTACCTGGTGGCTGAGAAAGTTCTGTCTACAGAATGTCCGCACAAAACCGTGGTTAGCACTGGCTCTCCTCCAGCTAGAGAAAGCATTATGGATAGTCAAGAAATCAGAGTTATCTGTAAGTGCATTTCATAAGCCGGTGAATCTACTTGAGGAGAAATGGCTAACCAAGTTTGAATGATGCTTTGGCGCGGTCGATTTCTTGCTCTAGTCCGAATGCTGTGATGAAAGGTGACTTGGAGCTGAGTGCCGCAGCGATGGTCAGGGCAGGGTCTAAGCACCGAAACAGTGTAGCAATGAGCAAAAACTTTCCGAGATGAACGTCAGTAGGAAGTTTGCTGAGCAGACGTCCCATGGGTGTTATCTCCTCAGACGGCGTTAGAGCCCGAACCTAGACGAGAAGACAGAGTCGGGCAACTATACGAGGCATAGAAATAGATGTGACGTACTTCTACAAGCATAGCGATTGCCCGCTGGATATTGATCGACGTAGGAGGATCTAGAGCACGAGAAAGAACATCTTCTATAGAGGTCCCCAATTTAATTTTCATGATCTTGATACGAAGCGACAAGTCAGCCAGACTAAGTCTCATCATTTCCGGCATTGGATTATCGACCAACTTGTACAATATGAGCAACGCATGGTTTCAATAGTGAAGAGTGTGGCATTACCTGAGTGTCGTGGCGGAACTTTGTGAAAAGATGAAAGCATAAGCCATGTTGCACTCGACCCGCACGACCGCGCCTCTGTGCCGCGTTACTTCTAGCAATGAACGTCTCCACAAGACGACTAATCTGCCTTTTTTCGTCAAACCTATAGGCTCTGTCAGATACAACAAGACATGTTTTTAGAAAACTAATATATGCACCTCATCTCGCGATGCTTGCCAGAATCAATTACACAGGTAATATCGGGGATGGTGATACCTGTCTCGGCGATGTTTGTGGCTACGGACCAATTGAGTATTGTCAATAGACACAGTAAACGTCAGACATCACAGACCTATGACAATCTTTCGAACACCAGGCGAAGGGATATCAAAAACTGCGCTTTGATTCTCGCTGGAAAGCGCTGAATGTAATGGATAGATCTTGAAACTGTCGTCTCCGAACATTGGGTGTTCCGACAACATGTCATTCATGCGACGTATTTCGCCCATACCGGGCATGAATATTAAGATAGCAGAAGAATAGGGCAGCAAAGATTGATCCTCAAAGCAAATCTTCTGGAGCAATCGAATCAGGAGTTCGAAAGGTATAAGTCGTTCATCTAAAAGGTTGACTGTTGTCATCGTGTTAGGTGAGTATCGCTTCTCAAGTTTCACTGTTTCCGCCGGTATATCGGAGTCTTCATCGTCATTAGCAGCCAATTCTTCTGACCATTCTACTTTCGCCTTGCTCCGATAGAACTTATCATGAGCTGTAACATGTCAGAAAAACTTGAATCTATAATTAACAAATAGAACGTACGGCGGCGCGCATAAGGTGAACTTTCGGAAATTGACCATTGTGTACACTCAATTGCGTCTTCCAGGTAGCGGATGTCGACAGGGAAAGTGCGCCCAGGTACATGTAGAGTGGGACAGCCTCCAAAGTAGTTGGAGATCTTCTCCGCGTCCACAGTGGCAGACATCAATATGATCCTTGGAGTGAACGTCGGTAACGCGCGAAGAATAATAATAAGATATGGAAAGGGCTTACTTCAGGTCAGAACGTTGTTCCAAGAGCGATTTTAGAACGATTAAGAGAAAGTCAGATTCAATCGAACGCTCGTGAACCTGTGGACAATCTTCATCCCTAAAAGATCGTGTATTGCATAGGAAAAGAACCGACCTCGTCAATGATGATATGCTGTCACAGAGGTTCTTCAATAAACGTCACGAAATGTTGGAAATGAAAACTTACGGTTATCTCATCGAAAGCAGTGCC